>JAOVYX010012207.1:0-32805 GCA_035668315.1 Drosera spatulata
TGCTGCGGCTGCGGCGCCTGTCATCTTCGTCGGAGGAGAGCGATGGGGAAGGTGATGATATGTCGGCGTCGGAGTTCCTCCTCTTGCTGATAATTTGTTTTCTGTTTTTTTCCTTCTTCGTGGCTGGGTTGTATGGACAGTGGAGTTAGAATTGGCGACTATTTACAAATTTAGTCGTCAATTTGACGACTACCTATAAATTTAGTCGTAAAATTGACGACTACCTAAAATATTAGTCGCCCAATTTCGCGACCAAAACAAATATTAGTCGCCAAATTGACGACCACCTAAAATATTAGTCGCCCAATTTGACGACTAAAACAAATATTAGTCGTCAAATTGGTATTATTGGTATACATCATATTTTCAATAAAATTATTGGTATATAAATTGGCGACTAAATACAAAAATAGTCGTCAATTTCTCACCAATTTTTTTTTAAAATTGGATAATTGATATTGGCGACTAAAATGCAAATTTTAGTCGTAAAAAGGGCGACTAAATTTTTTCGTTAGTCGCCCATGTCCCTATTTTTTTGTAGTGTATTGAGGTTTGGGTCAATGCACTGGAGGAAGACGTTTCTGTATGGGAACGCATTCAAGAACTTACGCTCGTATAACAATAACAACTCATATTCTTTCGTCTGGACATATTTCAGATTATGCAGTATCTCATATTGTGTTTCAAATTGGAGCAGTTTGAATACCTTTTACATACATATAGCAAGTTTGAGTTCCGTAGATTTATATGAATATCCATTTTGAGAATTCTTTTGTCATTTGTTTAGAAAACACACCATTTCGTTTCAGATTCTTTTGAGAACATCATTAAGGGAAGTACGTCATAACATTCAAAATAATATGGAAAGAGAACTCATTTTATGGAATAATATTCCTTTGCTATATCTTACTATTCCTCTGTTTCAGACACATGTTTTTTGATTCACACCACTTCATATCTATGTAATCCTTGTTTTCCTTTAATCACAAATCAATAATCATAGAGAGAGACAATTTTTCACTTTGTTTTCAAACACTTCAGCCGTTTTATCAAATCAAGCTTTCCCTCCATGGACCATTGCTCCCTCTCTATATATCTTAATAAACAGTTCTACTCTCAGGGCAGCACTTCTGCATGCATCCATTTTCGACAATACGTCGTTATCGAGTTTTTTCAATTCTTTTCACATTTTGGCGACTAAGATGAAGGTATAGCTTGTTCTTGGGTATTGTCGAAATTGAATCGTTTGTTTTTGGATCATCGGTTTTGTTTCACATATGCCTCAAATCCTTTCCCACGTGGATGTCCAAGCTGGTGGCTCATTCCCGCGTGATCCTCTCCACGTGTTCTTCTTCTTCCCGCGTGATCCTCTCCACGTGGTCTTCTTCTTCCCGCATGTGGTGTCCGTGTTTTGCTCCGTGTGAGCATGGTGGCTTTTCCGCGTTACTTTTGCTATATAAAAGGAGAAGCAAAGAGAGGAGGAGAGCAAGACGCAGAGAAGTGCAAGAAGGCAAAGGAAGGAGAAGCAAAGGAGAGAGAGCAGTGGCAGAGAGCTTTTCGGGAAGAAAGCATCAGTATATAAACACCTTACATACATTAGAGTGAGGGTGTTTTAGTTACTTATTACGAGTTCTTGGTACTCGTATTGCTCCTTTTGTATTTCCTCATTTGACTAATGGATTCTTCCTCGTCAGCGACCGCCCGTGGTTTTTTCCGCAAGGGTTTTCACGTAAAAATCTTTGTATCTTATTAATTCTGTGCACTTGTTATTGTTTGTGTTTGTAATTAACAGATCCGTTCGTAACTGGTTTCTCTTCTCGGAATGCTTTTAATCTTATATGCGATTCTGATCTGATGATTCTTTTCATCTTGTGCTCATGACAATAAGATAATTGGAGTTTTTTCATTTCGTGAATTCAGAAAATGGTATTGAAGGTGGGAATGCGTGGCGACAAGGACAAACGACATGCCATGAAGATTGTTAGTAAGTTTACTGGTAAGTGCATATGTAACTCATTTTATGTGAAGAAGTTTTTAGGATAATGTAATTCAAGCTCCAACTTTTGAATATCTAGCTCCACAAAACAATTGCATTTCCATCTATCTTGTCTTGAACATATCTCATTTCCATAAGGTACCTGAAATAACATTATTACCTTACTTGGAGATATCTTTTGATTTGTTTTTCGACTTCGATTCTTTTATTGTCTTACTAGGAGAAACTTTTGATTCGTTTTTGGATCTTAAGCGCCTATGCCAACCCAAATAGTGCCATCGGAACTTCTAAGATTCGAATGATGATGAAAATGACGGAATCTTATTTACGCTTGTAATAGGGGTGGATGAGATCTCGGTGAACTTGACGGAGACACAAATGACAGTGGCATGGACGAATCAAATCAACGAAGTGGCGATCGTCATGAAACTGAGGAAGCATTTTCATACAGAGATAATATCACTCGGTCCTGCTGAAGAAGCGCAGTGCAATAACGAAGAGCAGGGCCAAAACGAAGAGGATGCGACAATGACTGAGATGTTCAAGAACTATCAAGCACAGAATCTCTATAGTTACTATTCAACACCGCCCCCGTGCTATTATTATTATCCTGCCCAAGAAAGTCCTTCAGCTTGTGTCATAATATAATAGGATCCCGAATTTCTGCCGAATTTCTGATACTCTTTACGCTAACATAGAAGTTACATCGGATATAAATCCTGATTTGAATGATCAAGTGCTGGATTAGCTTTTATGTTAGCGTAAAGCATTTGGGTCGTCCTAGTAATTTTGTTCTGAGTCGATGTCGGTAGACTAGCTTATGCTATTGTAACCACAAGCAAAGGAGAAGAGCACCAATGAATAGCCCGCCAGTCATTTTTCTACTGTTGTTGTTTGATTAGTTGGCGTCGTTTGTTTTGAATGATAAGAGAAGTTTTGGAATCTAAGATTCAGTTGTTCATTCATGACTACTTGCTAACCTGTTGTCAATCTTTTCACTCTTCATCGACCTAACCGGACATAATTAAGTAATTTTCGTCGTTCAATACTATCGAGATCTTAAACTAACATTATCGACAAATGTACACAGACATGCGATACACAGACATAACCATCCGACTAGAGGTGTTGCATGTTCTTTTGGCTGCATTTCTTACGGATCAAATTCATTCATTGAAAACAAGAAAAAAAAAAACATCAACAAATACAAAAACACTATAACAACGGTAGTTGGAGTTTACTAAAGACGTACAACTCCAAAAGTTGTACAATGATGTTTTTATGAATCAAGAACGAAAATTAGGGTCTTGAAAATGATCAAATACGACATATAAGGAAGGTAACTAACACGAATTACCTAATCTTAGCATAAGAAGATAGTAACAATACCAAGCATAGTGAGCCTAACAATAAGAATGAGTACAATCTAAATTCTCTAAGGATGATCCACTAAAAGACAATTTGATGCCAACAATCGTAGTTATTCTAGTTCAAATAACATATATTCAAGGTCAAAAACTCATAGTTAGATCTTGAAGGTAACGATCATTGCGCTTTGCAACACACACCTTCCGTTATTGTCTTAATCTTTTGATAATACTATAATCTTGATTCTAATTATATGGGTTGCAACTTCGACGTTGTTATTATGAATAAGCTAAAATAACATTGATCATTAGACTTTTACAACTCCAACATTATTATTATGAATAAACTAGAATAACATTGATTATCAGACTTGAATGTCTTAACATGGGAAACATTATATGATTCCGATTATCAGTTGGATAGTGTTTGAACTTTCTTTAATTGAAGTCAGTCAGTCGGTCACCAAAATACACCACCTCTTGACCATCACAACTACCAAATCACAAGTTCACTCACAACCCTATCCTATCCCCCCCCTTCCCCCTTACCCGACACACCATTCCCACTCCTCCTCGCCGACGACGACTACCACTCACCATGACCACCACCTCGCCGGAATCCCACTACCACAACAACCCCATCAACCACCTCCTCCGCTCCGCCACCACCACCTGCCTCTCTCTCCTCCCCCCAAAACCACCCCCACCCTCTCCCTCTCCTCTCTCCGCCTTCCGCTCCAACATTTTCATCCCCTTCTCCTTCTCCCCCTCTCACCTCAACAAATTCTCCACTTCCAGTGATGATAATGATAATGGTGGTGGCTCCTCGGTTTCTTCGTCGTCGTCGGCGGGGGAGGGGAATTCGATGATGGCGGTGTCTCCGGTGTTCGCGGCGAAGAGCGCGGAGCTCGAGGGTGGAGGGCCGGCGTTTGTGGGGGATGTGTTTGCTATGTGTGATGTGAAGAGCGGGAGTCTTATGGCCACATATGATGACTACGATTTGCCTTTCTTGCCCGGGAGGTAGTGTGTGGTTGCTGTTATTTGTTGTTGTTGTTGGGGTTTTGTTCGATTGGTTTGTTGACTGCGTTTGATTTGGTGGTGCTGTGGGATCATTTGGTTGGTTGTGTTGCTAGTTTTGGTGTTCTGAAGGGTTAGAGCACTCACATTAGATTATGTAAAATAAAGATTTTGTACAAGAGTATAAGTAGTGTAGTAGAGTGGGAAAAAGTAGAAAAGTTGTTGAAAAAATGTGGAGGAGTGCGAGCCAAAACTTTCAAATGCTGTAAAGAGGTAGAGATAATCGCCGAATTGTAAATTTATTGTAGCGTTCTACAAAAAGAACACTAAAAACCAAAGTAAAAATAGAGATTTTGAGATAGAGATTCCGATGTGAATGCTCTTAGCTCTATGATAAGCAACTTGTGTTCAAGGGTTTGATAGTCCTGTTTGCAACATTCTTTGTGTTGTAATACTGCAATAGAAGTAAAACTACGTGCATCTTGCCCTATCAGTACTTTACTTGATAGTATTATATAGGTTGTTGCATCGCATGTCTTTGTTAATTGTAGTTATTTCTACTTGATGAGGATGCGAATTATGGAGTGACTCTATATCCGTTTTAGTTACATGGAGTGACGACCGAAACATTTATCAATGTTATGAAGTGTCTATATATCCGTTTTTCTGTGAGCTTGAATTTTGGGTGAGGTCTTTTTTTTTTTTTTGACATGGTAACAGAGCTGTTATAACATGAAGCCATTGATTTGCTACTTGCCCCTTGGTGTGTGGTGGACTAGGATCTAAAAAACAGGAGAAGCTAGAGCTGTAGAACCACCTTCTGTCTGCTAGGTAGGAGTAGGACCTAGGCAGTTATATGCATCCATGCCAAATTCTAATATGCACTATCTAATTTTATGTTTTAATACAAAGCTAAAGTTAAAATAATAGAAAAAGATCGCGACAAACATAAGAATATGCATAAACAGTATAAAAATTGAGTTTCAGATATACTAATAATTCTATCATATCACTTCAAAAAATAAATAAATAAAATCATATGGTTGAGTTCGAGCAAATAGCAATTAGGGTGGTGTATACTGTGTCTATATGACACAGTTGATGTGCACCATTGTTGGAGTGATAAAATAGAAGCAACTTGGGTCTAGTTTTGGGACACATGAACCTTGAGTTGGTATCTTAACCAACTGTATTATAATTCTATTTGATCCTCACATTTGAAGTTGCCAATGTTCCTCAGCAGACCCAGAAATAACAGAACTGCAAACTGTTTAAAGGAGGAAGTATTAATATTGGGAGTAGGTTGGGAAGACTACTTATAATTCAACTTCGTAGTGGATATCAGGACTCAGAAGTCACTTATCTCAGAAGGCCTTTTGTTTATTGACCCTCTGGTGTCGAGTGTCTTTCGCAAATCATACCCAGTTATGGATATCTATTCCATATTAAGATTGAAATATGGAGAACCTTTGGCATGAGTCGCATGACATCTTGGAGGGCAGACTTTAGGCTTTCTTCCATTGAGTTATCCTCTTGTACTGAGAGAGATATGTGACTGTTTGCTTCTTTTGTTTTTTGGTCATGTGCTTCCTTCCTTGATGTTTTACAATGAGTTTTCCTTGCAGAGCAGCTGAGTTTGTGAAGAAAGTTATCAGAGGAATAGTCAAGAGTGATGATCACCATATTTTCCGTTTTTTCATGGACTTGAGCGACGCAGGTAGAGTACACAATTCAATCTGTTTCTCTTCTTGGGTGAATTTTGATGTCCCTTGTTAATCTCTTGGATTACTCATACAATTCTTATTGTTGAAAAGCATCTTTTATTTTGGCAATTCATGAGTCATGTCCATGCATATCCGATGCATATTTGATGCATGCATACTATTGCTTCTTTCAAGGCTCACCTTCTTTCTTCTTGTAGGGGTCATGCTTTGTAAATTCCTTTAATCATCCTTGTAGCCTCATGAATGTTTCTCTTGTGGATGCTTACATAATGGTTTTTTTTTTTTTTTTTTTTTTTTTTTTCAGTTTCATCCGTAAGAAGGCTAAATCCTCCTGGTGGCGTTGTGGGTGCTTGTTCACTTGATATAGCATATCGGTATTTCAAGGTAGGATTGCAGTTCCTTATATTATTGCCCTTTTGAGTTTGGAGAGAAAGACTGTTTTTTGCCATACTCCTTGTTTGTCTTTCTTTGTGCTTTTGCAGCACAGACTCTTTTGATATCTGCAGGTCATGGGCTAAGTTTCGATGCAACGATGACTCATATTGATGCAGGCAAGAACTTGACTCGACTCGAGCGCATCAAACGTGCGGTTGAAAGCGGAAACCGTCGGTTAGAGACGCTCAAGTCCAGGCTATCAGGCACCTCTCCAAGTCCAGGAGCTTTTGTTCATCCAGGGCATTATGAGTACCTCATGAACCTGGGAATAGGGACACCGCCAAAATACGTTGATGCTATTATCGATACCGGCAGTGACCTTACATGGACAGATTGCTCCAGAGACCTGTTCCTTCCAGCAAATTCGTCGTCCTACTCTAACTTAACCTGCTCTAACGAGTTTTGCGATGCAGTGATTGAAAAAACCTGTCGCAACGATGAAGTTTGTTCCTACTTTTTTTTTTTTATAATGCTGATTGGTCCGTTGCAAGGGGTGTACTAGCGAGTGAAACCTACGCGTTTAGGACTTCGAAGGAAGACGTGTCAACAGTCTGCAGTGTTGCATTCGGCTTCCTAAAGTTCTTATCTGGAATTGGATCCACTGGTAATGGTGCAGGACTAGTTGGACTAGGACGAGCCTCTCTGTCCATCATTTCTCAGCTTGACGAACCTCAGTTCTCCTACTGTCTGACCCCGGCGCTGGCAAACGAGCCAACCAAAGTTTTGCTAGGCTCATCCGCCAGTTCGTTGCCCCATGGTCCAGTTAGAACAACTCCACTAGTGCAAAACCCGAAAGATCCATCATCCTACTACATAACCGTTTCGGCAATCATCATAGGCAAAAGGAGACTGCACATCCCACCAGTAACAATATACTGTTTGTAGTCTAAATTCAAACAACAAATAGTTAAACACAATGACTCAAGATTTGATATAACAACACAATCAAAATTAACAGTCAAAATTATATTTGCTTGGACGAAATATACTCCATGAATAATCATTTTAACAGAACCGATCAAGATCAAATTTTATATCACAAACCCCAGAGTAACTGGATCAATCAAAATCTAAACAGTTTTATATAATCTCTCTAAATGAATATATGTTTTAGATATGTTTGATGTGGAAGAGGTTTTATAAATACTTAAAAAATTCCCAGAAGTTCCTATCATCACATTTCCTATTGTGTCTCCACCTTCTATTGACGATGGCTTCAGCTGTATGCTTCTTATTCGTTTTTGTTTGTGCTTTTGCAGCACAGACACTTTCGATATCTGGTCATGATTTCATTCATATTGACGATCTTAGAAACAATCGTCTAGGCTTCCGAACCACAATAAAGCATATTGACGCAGGCAAGAATTTGACTCGATCCGAGCTCATCAAACGTGCAGTTGAACGTGGGAACTTTCGCAACAAGTGTAGGCAATCAGGAACATCTCTGGTCAAACCAGGAAGTTTTGAATATCTGATGAACGTGGGAATGGGGACACCGAAGAAGTACTTCTCTCTTGTTATGGATACTGGTAGTGATCTTAATTGGGTGAAATGCGGGATCTCTACACAGGAGCAGACCTTCTATCCAGCAAATTCATCGTCTTACTATACTGATGTATCCTGCTCAAGCAAGTTTTGCAACGCCCTGCCTGAGTCCTACTGTAGTGATGATATTTGTAACTACAGTTATGGATACGGAGACGGGTCTGGCTCAATAGGTATACTAGCTAAGGAGACCATCACGTTTGGGACTTCGAAAAAAGGAAGATACACAAGGGTGAAAAACGTTACATTCGGCTGTGCAGACGATTGGCCAGGATTTGAAGGCGATATTAATGGTGAAGGACTAATTGGCCTAGGACGTGGAACTTTATCTTTGATTTCTCAGCTTCAGGAACCCCAGTTCTCTTACTGTCTCACCCCGTTGCTCGAGTCTGAGACCAGCAGCCTTTTTCTTGGCTCGTATGCCCGTTTTCTGCCCCACGGTCCAGTCAGAAAAACCCCAATAGTGCGAAACCCGTCAGATTCAACGTTCTACTACATTTCCATACTGGGGATCATCATAGGAAGAAAAAGATTGGACATCCCACCGGAGACGTTCGCGCTCAATCCAGATGGGTCTGGAGGTGTGCTAGTCGACTCTGGGACCACACTCTTTTACATGCCGGATAGTGCCTATGATCTAGTGGAAAAGGAGCTCACGGAGCTAATCAAGCTCGAGCAATACATCCCGCACAACGAGACAGAAACAGCAGGACTCAAACCTTGCTGGAGCATGCCCAGCTCGGGAAAATACTCGTTTCCGAAGTTCATCTTGCACCTGAATGGCACTTACATCGAGTTGTTCACAGAGAACTATTTGTACGAAGCAATACCAGGAGTCCAATGCCTGGCCATCGCACCTTCTCACGGTTCGTTGTCAATCTTTGGCAATGTCGCTCAACAAGGTTACCTGGTTCGCTATGATCTAGCGAGGGAGGAGTATACGTTTGTGCCAACAAATTGCAAGGGAATATGAGCCAAGGAAGTTGATATTTCCAGTTAAGCATTAGTTTAGTTAGGCAAAATAATAGCAGCATTGTTAAGTTAGACCATTTGTGTTAGTTTAAATTATATCTTAGATTTCCATGTTTTTAATACAAATTCTATTCGTTTGTTTGATCAATTACCATAGAGTATCACAGTAGTTCTCGTGCTACTTCTCATACGGTGCATTTTAATTTTACTGTGTCATTTTCAAGAGATATTGATACTCATGTGATGATTTTGAGTTTGATTACTGATTTTTTGATTCTGATTCAGAAAAACTATCACTATTTTGAACATACATTTCACTCGTCAAACAGTGGACGAAACTGAAAATCATGTACAAGGAGCCACTCGAGATCACATCTCATTCATCAATCAATTGTGAGCATTTTGCTAAACAGTAAATACAAGGAAAGAATTTTAGGGCTTAACGTTTCTATTTCCGCACTTGACCAATGAATCAGAAATGGGCGATATTGTAGAAAAGACAAATTGCTATTGTAGAAAGATAAATCATAAATTTTCTATAATTGTTCATCTGTGTCTGTTCTGTTAATGGTTTGCATTGTGTCATAGTATAAAGGTGCCTGTAAACCCGTGTTCATCACATCTTTTTTTTTATTTTTTATTTTATAAATTGGTTATATGAATTGTTGTTGTCTTCGTATCGAGTTATAAAACTTAGTCAACTCTAATAATATTTCGTTGAAATAGGATTTTTGTATCCGCTTCCATTTGTTATGTATTCAGAAATGAAATTTGTATTAGGAATAGTACTATGAAAGAATTAACTGTTTCTAGAAAATAATAGGAGTAATAAGAACATCATCTTCATCATCATAAGTGGTTCATACTAATCAACCGTCAAAATTATATTCCAACTCCCTCAAAATATAGCTTTAAGATTGGAAACCAGATTCTATATAACCTTCACAGTAAGAGGATCCATGTGAAATATAACAGGATGAGAATCCAAACAACTGTTATATTGCATATATAAGTTCATTTTCAGATTTTTTTTTAAATATTCGTTAGTTGTATAAATACTCATCCTTTTGGATTAATCACCGCATTCCTGCCTTTCCTATCTTCAGGAAAATTATAGCAACAGCAACCATTTCCACTTGTATCTCTACTTTCAATCAATGGCTTCACTTCTATACTTCTTCTTTGCCATCGTTTATGTTTTTGCAGTACAAACACAGTCGATATCTGGTCGTGATTTCCTTCATAATCATGATCTTAGGAACAATCGGTTAGGCTTCCGAACCACAATTAAGCATATTGACGCAGGCAAGCACTTGACTCGATCCAACCTCATCAAACGTGCGGTTGAACGAGGAAACCGTCGGTTGGAGACGCTGAAGTCTAGGCTGACAGGTGCAATTTCTGGTGCATCGTTTTCGGTCCAACTAGGAGGTGGTGAATATCTCATGAAACCAGGAATAGGGACACCTCCAACATACTACTCTGCTGTCATTGATACCGGCACTGACCTTATATGGACACAATGCTTACCCTGTCAGAACTGCTATGCACAGCGGACACCTATATTCAATCCAGCAAATTCGTCGTCCTACTCTCGCATATCCTGTGATAACGAGTTTTGCTATGCACTGCCTGGGCCGATTTGTGATGCATATGGGTATTGTTCCTATATAAGTACATATGGTGGTAAGTCCTACTCTGTTTGGTCACCTATCGAGCGAGACCTTCACGTTCGATACCTCCAAGAAAGGAGCATCAAGAGTGCACAACGTTGCGTTCGGTTGTGGAGTTACGAACATTGGATTTGATGAAAGTAATGGTGCAGGACTAGTTGGCCTAGGACGCGGTGCTTTGTCCTTGATTTCTCAGCTTGAAGAGCCACAGTTCTCTTACTGTCTAGCCCCGATCTTGGGATCCGAGCCAAGCAAACTATTACTTGGCTCGTTCGCCAATTGGTTACCCCGCGGTCCAGTCAGAACGACGCCATTAGTCTGAAACCCATACCTGCCAACGACGTTTTACTATATGTCCCTGTTAGGGATCATCATAGGCAAAACAAGATTGAATATCCCACCGAAAACCTTTGCGATACATGAAGATGGGACTGGAGGTGTGATTTTAGACTCTGGTACCTCGCTGTTTAACATCCCAACGATCACTTATAATGTAGTCGCGGAGGAGCTCACCAAGCAAATCAAGCTCGAGCGAGTAAACTTGCTCAACGAGACCGGACTCGCTCCCTGTTGGACAATGCCAAGTAAAGGGAGTTACTCGTTCCCGAAGTTCATCTTGCATCTGAATGGCAGGTATATCGAGTTGTTTACAGAGAACTATTTGATCGAAGTACAAACTGGGGTGCAATGCCTGGCCATTGCAGCTTCTAAAACTACATCCTCGACTTTTGGCAATATGGCTCAACAAGGTTACCTGGTTCGCTATGATCTAGCACAGGAAGAGTTGACGTTTGTGCCAACAAACTGCAAGGGACTTAGTATATGGAGAAGTTAATGCGTCTCACTTTGAATTAGTAAGAACTAGTTTAGTTAGGCAATATTCAACAGAGAATAGGTTGTGGTTTAGTTGGACATTTTTTCAGTTTAGATGATATCTTGCATTTTACATATTTTCCTTCATTCATTTATCTATCATACATCATAATTTGATATCCTAAATTTTAATAGCTGAGAGTTTCAGTGTCAAAGATGGGAAAACAAATTGATAGAATTGTAGTCGTCGAGCACAAGGGTTTCGGTCATCCTTGGCCACCACCGCCTCTCAATCGCCGTCGCCGACCGTTTTTTACAATAGACTCGAGAATGGAACTTGCGACCCATATATCATGTCATGTCGAGCAGAGGCTCTTTCAAACTTCAATGGTAACGATTTGATTGCAAATGAATATTATTGATATCATTAAGCTGCTTACATCTCATCACTCAGGATCTTGTACTTGAAATGATTATCTGGATAGTAGTAGTTTTCGTCTTTGAATTGAACTGCACACAGAATCGTGGTCTCCTCTAGTCGTATATAGTTGAAATAGGTTTTAGTTTTCAGCTCGGTCTCTTTCGTATTATTAAGAGGTGAAATGTTTTATCAAAAAAAAAAAAAAAAAAAAGAGGTGAAATGTGGTTCTTGCTTCTCTGAATGTCATTGTATTTACAGTCTGAACATTGTTACCCTTAAAAATGTGATCTCTCGAGCGTAGATGCATCAGGCTTGTGTTGCTAATTCATTGACTTGTTCAAATGGTTGTTCAAGGAGCCAGTCGATGAGGGAATGAAAATGTATTAACATCAATTCATGCAGAAGAATTGATGAAGTATAGATGATTGGAGAAACTTGTTCGACTGCTTGGTTCCACGATTCTGTATGTTTACCTGTTGGGCGGTGCTTCAGAAATAAGAACAGGCTTTTTTTTTTCTTTTTTTCTTTTTTGAAAATGGAGAAATAAGAGTAGTTGTATTGCCTTTTCCTATCAGATTAGGGTTTTCTTCTGATCCTCCACAAAAGATGGATAAAGGGGAAAAATAGCAGTAAATTTTGGGCTCAAAGTTTGGCATTAACCGATAGAAATTAGTTTAACCAGCCAAATTACCAGCATCCGCTTTGCTGTGTAAAATCCTTGTAGTTAATCTTGATCTTTCCTTTAACTTTTGCAGTTACACCGCCGAACTATTTTTATTGGTCAATGGTTAAGGAGGCTAAAGATGCCATGCCGGCGAGGAACACGTCAATAGTAGTGACATAGAAGATGCTGGTGTCTAGTTTGTTGTTCCACGGGGCAATATTGTCAGGCAGGGGCAAAGCAAAAAAGCTTTGGTTATCTCAATGGGTTTTATGGTTCCTTGACGAGCATGTCAGTCTGGCATACAATTCCTTGCCTAGGAAAGTTGATGGTGAGTTATCGAAATTCCCCATTCAAATTCCTTCTTGGATCATTGTGATGCCTAAGTTCTCTATACCTACTTTAGTGATGCGAAAGGAGGTTTACTTGAGGTTTTATTGATAAACATACGTTTTTGTTTATTGTTGTGTCGGTCATCTCCACTTTCTTATTGGCCTCTACTCCATTCCCTCTTTTGGTAGCCTTTTGATGGGGTTCAGCACATAATGTGAGCAGAAAGAAATAGGCATCTTGGCTTTGCAGCCTTGTTTTTACCCTGTTTATTATGGTGTTTCAGTTGCTACTAGTTTGTTTGGATCGCTTAATTGTCTCTGAGTAGCAAATCCCAGAACTTATGTGGGATTGTGATAGTGGGGACTCTTTATGATATGCCTTTCACGGTTAATATTTGATCGAATTCTGATGTGATTAAATGCTAATGCTCCTGACAAAATGATTGTTCAGACTCAGGATATTTGATATGGCTCGTAGCTATGAGAGAACTGTATCTTTCTCTTGATCTGATTTAGTTCCCTGTTAGTCTTTCATGCTGAAGCAGTTGCCACAAAGCCCCTAGTTGCTATGGTTCCTTTTGCGTGTTGTGTGACTTCTCAGCATATAGAATGGTCAGAAAAGTCCGAGTTTGATGCAAAGGTGTGCTGCATGCTCAATGCTCAATAGAAGAGATTTGCCGAGGAAATCGATCATGTCTATCTTAATGAGCCATGATCGTTGACTTGACCTTGGATATTCCGAACTAGCTACGTATTAGCCTATAGAGGATGATGACGTTGTTCTTTCAAGGTTGATATCTCTTTGTTTTTTGTGATACCAAACATATGGATTACAGATATAACTCGTTATTCTCAGCAAACGACTCCCTTGCAAAGATGGTGACTCGATTTCTCAGCTATCAGCGAAGGAAATGGTGATAACGGCTGATGGGCAAACCTCTGGTAAACGGATAAATGGAAATATTAAAGATGTTGAGTAGGTCAGTTGTTCAAGGAGTATTCTCCTATTCAACTAACTGTGTTTCCACTCCTTAGTTCGATTGTTTCACAGCAGGCATTTGATTTGTGCCACAGAATTTAGCGGGCAGTGAATGATTTAATACTCTGGGTTATGCTTCTGGTACTGAAAGCGTGTTGATTAATTTAATTTCAATATCTCTGATGTTACCGCGATAGATTTGCATGGCGACTATTTTGTAAGTGATCATGCAGAGAGTGAGACTCAGCCTCCCACGGCCACATTTCCAAGTTTATTTCCAGCACTGACTGTGTGACTTTTCATGACCAAATTTAAAGCAACAGGTTCTCCTTCAACTTTGGCCTCTGGTGATTGCTGATTCTCTTTTGAAATCTGATGTCAAACAGTGGCTTGGAGTTGCATATTGGCTGCAAGATGAAGAGGAAAAAATGGTCAGGGGAGCACAGGGCCTTCAGGTTGAAGAGTTTTGGCAACCACGGATACCCAACAGAGTTCAACGGAAAATTCTGGAGGAATGTGAAGACGCTTCTTGAACATGGAGATTTTGAGAGCAATCTGGTTACCAGCAAAGAAGGGGTGATGCTGAGCTGCTGGTCTTTTGAACTTGAGCTGCACCGCCATCGCCCTGAGCCAACTGTTTTCTTGTTTGTGGTTGAAGAACTTGTTGAGGCTTCTTATGGTCATCGACATTGCAAGCATTGCCAATACATTGGTGAGTTGAGATGTCATTTTTTTTTCCTTTTCTTTTCCTTTTCCATTTTTTTTTTGTTTTGGTGAATTTTGAGGCATGAATGGTTACTCCGGCATCAATTGATGAGGCCTATCTCAAATGAACAAGGTTGATTAACTATTTTATGTTTCTTATCTTTTGAACCTATGAGGGTAAAAACCCGAAGAACTAAGTAGTTTGATTTTTATTTTCAAAATTATACTATTCTTTGTTTGCCTTTATTGTTATTGAAGGATGGGCGCATTATATGGCATGCAATGTGAACTATCACATTGTAATGCCATCCAAAGTAAGCGCAACGCTGGGAGCGACTTGTTTGAGCAGCTGCCGAGGAAGCAATTGCGATGGAGAAGCCTTCACAAGAAATAAAAGATTGTCTAGCTTGCTGGAAGTTGAAGGTCATGCTTTACATGGCGTTTTTCATTGCAATGGATTCGGTCATTTGCTGTCCCTCAATGGGTTGGAGATGGGTTCTGAGCTAGCAGGACATCACCTCATGGACTTATGGGATCGCCTCTGCACTGGACTCCACGCTAAGTATGTAAATGCTTCTCAGATCCGCAAACCTTATTGATTTACTCTAATAGTTCCGATGTTTGCTCTGTGTGAATGCTTTGCTTCCGGCTATTCGATAAAAGCTGATATATACATCTCATTCTGTAAATGCTGTAGGAAAGTGAGTTTAACTGATATCTCAGAGAAGAAGGGCATGGACTTGAGGCTACTTCATGGAGTAGCATACGCAGCGCCATGGTTCGGCCACTGGGGCTATCAGTTTGGTAGAGGAAGCTTCGGAGTCACAGAATCAATGTACCAAAAAGCGATCCAAGCCATTCAGAACATCCCATTGTGTCTTCTCCTTCCACAATTGGGCGCTTCTGAACCTTACATCTCTCTCGTATTCACGAGATACCAATCATTATCTGACCATTCCTTGATCACTATAGGTGACCTCCTCCACTTTATGCTCGAACTCAGGTCCCGCCTTCCAAAAGAACCCTCGATGGAGTCCCGTAACCCTGGCATCCTTCTGGATGCTTCATGCAGATGGTCTCAGAAACGTGTTGAAATGGCAACCCGCGTCATTGTGGATGCCCTGAAGAGAGCAGAATCTAAGTGGATTTCGAGGCAGGAAGTCAGGGATGCTGCCCGTTCCTACATTGGCGATACTGGGTTGTTGGATTTCGTACTAAAATCTTTGGGGAACCATGTCGTGGGCAACTACCTTGTTCGAAGAAGCTTAAACCCTGTAACCAAGGTGCTGGAATATTGCCTAGAAACCGTATCTGGCCATGAGTCTCATAACAAGGGCTCGACGTGCAAGATCACAAGGTTCCAGCTAGCCAACGACATTTTCTATGTTTACAAATACGTACTGAAGGAAAGGAAGCCAGAGCTGAACTGCAGTGGCTTGTTGACAGCAATGCCCGTGGCAACCAGGATAATCCTCGACACGAAGTACTTCTTCAAGGACTTTCACTGGGACATACAATCAAGAGCGAAGAACGCCATCAAAGAAGGAACAATAGAAATCTTCTGCAGTCTGCAGATCAAGGACAAAAACTCAATGCAGACTCTGCCCTCGGAGTGCTTCACAGTGAGCGGAACCATGACTATTGATGATCTGATACGTGAAGTTGAGAAGTGTTTCAGGGAAATGTACTTCGGACTGAGAAGCTTAGTCGTTGAAGCCATCACGAATCTGAATGCTGAAGGAAATGAAGCTGTTATTGGTATAGTTGAGGATGGAACTGAGCTTGTTTTTGAAGGTGTGATTGGCACCATGGAATCGCAAGGGACCAGAGAGCCTATCGGGCTGATTGACGACAAGTATGTTGACTGTGGTTGTGGAGCAAAGACGGACGACGGAGAGAGAATGGTGGCTTGTGACATTTGTGAGGCCTGGCAGCACACGAGGTGTGCTAAGATACCTGATCATGAAGATTTTCCGAGGATATTTCTCTGCAATAGGTGCGAGCAAGGCATCGTCCTCTCACCTTCCTTGATATAGTATTTGTCTTTCGCTGTTTTCATAAAATCCAAGAGGTTGTGTGAAGAATAAATGGTCAAGATACCTTGGTACGTTCTCTATAGCAAAGTCGCTCTGTAAAGCAGCAAAGATCTAAAGACTGCAAAGAGCAAGATTATGTTACGAATATAATCCCACTTTCCTGTAGTTTCTTCAATCATCGACCCTAACAGGACAGAGAATTCGATCAAAGAACAAACTCAACCTCTGCAAAAAAACGAATCCACTGACTCAAATACAAGTTATGTTCTTTGGCTTCCACTATCCAACCAAAAAGATACAATAACATGATACCAACTTACAGAGGGGTTCTCTATCTACTACTCTAAGCCTGCATCAACCTGGTAAACTCTTGAGTTCAAAAACTTTGCATATGAGCAAAGCCAAGGAGAGAAGCAAGCTCTGCAGTTTAAAGACCTCCCTCGGATGTTCGGATCAGATCGAGTTCTATGGCAGGATGGAGTCTACTGAAAGCTGTATTATGAAGAAACAACTTCAATCCATTCTTATAGTCTCTGAATGTGAGTCGCATCAGATTGCTTATTTGGGTTCAGCCGGTTTTTCATCAGAATCTTCCAAGTTTTCATCGATTAATTTCTCAAGTGAATCTACATCCCCGGCTTCAGAGAAGGTGCTTATCCGTAGTTCATCGACATCCTCACTGATGAGAAGCAGAGCAGACGCAGAATTAAGTTTTCGGACCATTCCAGAAAATTAAAATAAAAGACAAAATCAGAGTAGAATGAAAGAATGGCCATACTCCGTAACCCCGAATATCTCCTTCACAATCAATGAACTATCCTTTGTAGAAAACTCAGGCAGCTGGTTCAAGAGGGAAAAGAAAACAATCAAATCAACTCACTGCATTAAACGATCTTGGGAGTAAAAAAATTACACCGACACTTTCTGCTTAACCGCCCCCAATCCATTAGCCAATTTGTGAGCAGAGATAGCACCATATATGCATATCAATTACAGGACAAACAAGACATAAAAGGACAACTCCGACAGACTGTGATAGACCTAAATGGAGCTGCTTACCTCGGATAAATATAATACTTTTCCAAAGAGAGCTTGCACGGCGAGTTTCTTCTTGAAGCCTGCCTCTGAGTAGCCTGAAATATCCATTACCACCGGGCCTGAAAGAAGAGATGCTTCTTTGAGTTCTACATACGAGCAAGATAGCAAGAAACTCGGAAGACTGACTTTGTAATTAACACCAGCTAACAACTACAACTGTAAGAGATAAGATAACATAGTCGAATAAAAATGTGCAATTAGAGTATTTATGACTGGGTGGTTCATTCCTACTATGCACGTCTATCAGCAATGAGTCCTGCTATAAATCCAGCAAAGAGAGCAAAGCATTTAAATTTCATGTGGTAAAAAGCTAAACGTCTACTGTATTTGCATGCAGCGACAAAGTAGCAAGACCTGTGCCAATAATTCCACAGCTATTCCTTTCAGAGGACGGATGACTTAACAAAATTTGAAATATGAATAATGATGTTTTCTTTCTGGAAAAATGAGATAGGGCTTTAGGTGACCATTACCATAGATCGCAACAATTCTTCTTGAGATTTCATTAAGAATCTCAGCGATTTGTGAATCCTCTAACTGAGAAGCTTTGCGCAGTTGAATTAGGCTTGCAACCAAATCAGGATTGAAGGGTTTCTCATTCAACGCATAACGTATATATTTCCGCAAAATTTCCTCCATGCTGAAGCCTGTCTGCAGGGAGTTAATGAGCCATTAGACTTTCGAAACTCAGAAATTTATAATTCATATAAGTTTAAGGAGCACAAGCACAATCAAGTTAGTATATGGCAATAGAAGCCATCACAGTGAGTTCCGTTTAAGTCTATCAAACCCATTTCAAACCATATTAAAAGAAGAAGAAGAAAAATGATGGAATATTTGTCTATACTATTTGTAATGATTTAACAATCAGATGAATACCAAGTTCTTCTTCCATGCCAATACAATAAAAAAATGCTAGAATCTCATATCATGATAATAACAGGAGATAGTTAAATCCTAAAAGTCCAGCGAAGAGCGATCAACAATTAAAGGCTTCATCCCCTTTGAATACGAATGCAAGGCAATTTTCAACTGAGGAAACATCTGCATCCCAGTGAATTTCATCCAGTTGGCAGGGATGTCCCAATAAGCTGATCCCTCCACTTCCCCATGGGAATGGTCTACATGGTTAATCCTCTAGATACGGAAAAAGAGAATATCCGTGGACCAGACACCAGCACTCTTTATGCTTCATCAACTGGATCCATATTTTAAACCCCATTTTAATTTCTTAACTTGTCATTGCTCTTTGATAAATGATTATATGGCCGTCATCTATGTCCCAGTAAGAAAAGTTGATTTGAAACATAATCATCATTCCAGAAGTATTACCAGGCGATCAGAAAAATGATCATGTTGAGTCCTCATTAGGTGAATATTTATGTTTCTTTTAGGTACCTAACTCACCTTATCCTTCAGCCTCTTCAACCCCGAATTCAAATTCTTTTCTCCACCTTTCTGAAGCAAATCATCAATGGACTTGCAAAGCACTGCATTCTTGTTCACCTGAAATAATAATCTCCACAATCATTTTCTTCATAAAACTACAGGCTCAAAAGACCGATGAGTACAACGAAATAACGCAAATTAATGCTTGGTCATATGTCTAACACGGAAATACATAAGAAAAGAACTCTGATCACGCTAAAATATGCAACAAACTATATACACAAGGCTATAACATGTAACCTATAAGACCATAGCTACTACAATGCAAAAACATATAAATGCAAAGGAACAAAATTAGCACAAGAACTCGGTCAGTTATATCAAGGACCAGGATAAGAATAAAGGCATTTCCCTATTTTGAGCATGAGGCATTGGAATTGTAAATTCGAAGTAACGAGACAACCACTGGAGAGGAAGAGTTCTTATCACCAAGCCTCACATTGTAATCAAACAAAGTCCTTGGCTTCTCAATCAATAAATAACATTTGATCCATCATCAAACCCTCTTCGCTAAGGATATGCTCTTGGTAGGGAAAATTCAGTACGCCACCTCAACCCCCACACAACAAAGGACTGTCTCAAATTCCACCCCCACACTCTGGCATGAGCGTTTTAGCCATTCTCTTCTATCGTCGTCCACTACACAATCATATCGCCTCAATTTCGAACCCAACTCAACCCGAAACCAAACAAACCCTACCGTAATCATCTTACCCCCGCAATAAATTACAATCAGCAATGCCACATTACGCACAACCCCATCAATCAACCACAACCCAAAAACCACCCAAAGACACCCAATCCCCATACCTGTCTCTGTCGCCGCCCCTTGGGAGAATTAAACTTCAACACCGTCTTCACAAACGCGATCACGAACGCAACGCCGACGTACCCCAGAGGCAAAGCGAGCATCCATGGGAGATTGGTGCCAGCAACCCTAGGACCCGGGATCGCCTGTATCATGGACGCCGTGTACTCTTTCGCTTCGAGGGCCGTTTCCTCGAACCTCGACATGTACTCCTCCGCTTCAACCACCTCTTTTTCCTCTGATTTCTGGGTCTGCTTGGTGTTCTTGACGACCTCATTTGGCTTGGTGCTTTGTGGGTTTTTTGATGCTCGAAGGGGGAAAAAGATGCGGCGAGAAGATGGGGAGAGGAGAAGAGGGTGAAATGGGGAGTGTGCAGTGAAGGAGGAGAGTGGTCGTGGGAGGAGGAAGAGGCGAGGAGAGGTGTGGAGATACGGCGAGCATGCCAATGATGATGACATTTGTTGTGGGTTCGATTGGTGGTTTAGTGGTTGTTCGGCGACTCTGGTGATGTTCGGGGGTTTATCATTACATTGGTTCCCTGCAGGTTTCTCGGAAGGTTATCTTCTGGAGAAGGTTTGGATTTTGAGTATCATATACGTAGATCACCTAAATCAGCTTTTAAGTATCATTTTATTGGATTTATTATTAACATAGTTATAGTAAAGAAAAGGATACGTGGTTAGTCATGATTAACTCGTTTGATCTTCACATCGATTATTGAAATGAATTTTCTTTTTCTTTTATAAAAAATAAATTTTTCATTCGTTACTGTGATGTAAAAGATTCAATAATCTAACCACGTATATAATATGAAATAAGCACACATATCGTTTATTGGATAAAGCGAATTTGGTGTTAGTATCGCACAAACTGACGACGACGTGAAATCATGGTCGAGGACGACTATGAAAGGCCGACGACGATGGGAACTCGAGGCCGCCGATGACAATGGGAAATCGCGGTCAACAAAGACGATGAAGGGCCTACGACGACGATGGGACTCAGGCCGCCGACGACAATGAAGGGGTGACAGACGACGATGGGAACCCGAGGCCGCCGACAATGGGAAATCAAGATCGACGATGACGAAGAGAAATCCAGGCCGACAACGAAGGGAATTGATGTTGATGGCCGATTAATTTTCTCTTCCAATTGATGGGATTTTAAAAGGAATCAATGGATGAGGCCTGCGGATTGAAATCAAGACGGCGGCAGCGGTTATTGGGTCAAATTTGATGTTTTTTTAATCCAATTCGATCTGTTTAAATCTTAACATTTTTTTATATTAAATCTAAACAGTTGAGTCGATTTTAAATCGAGTCTACCATCACACAAATTTGTGTGGTACTAACATCAATTTTCTTTTGAGTAAATGATGTGTCATATAATTTCATTATAGGGTATTGTGATCATTTTTTTCGTCGTCATGACATATCATTGGTAGTGTTCTGTAATAATTTTTACATAAATATAGAAATCCAATATTGAAGCTTGATGTTTTGATATTGGTCACGTTCGGGTTTAGTAGGTGCAGTTCTTGATGTTGATGTATTAAGTTCGAACTAAAGTCAATGCCGAGCATAACTTTACTAGAACTCATTCGTGTGATGTTAAGATTTCAAACAAGGTTGTACAACGTAGATCCCAGACAATACCGAGGTTTCCTCCTCATCAAAGAGCACAAGAAAGCGAAGCAACAATGATGATGAGCCGATCGATCCCAAATCGACCCATCTCACTCCCACCCACAAAACTCCCCCGAATCCAAAACCCTAATCCCAAAACCCTCTCTTTCCCATCATCACCCAGACCCCAAATCCCCAAATCATCCCTCAATGTTCCCTCAACCACTCCCCTCAATCCATCCACAGATCTCGAAAAGGGGAAGCTGTTTGAATCAGATGTCAACCCCACGGGCCCGTACCCGGGAGGGATGGGCCCGTTCACCGGCCGGGACCCGACCGTGAAGAAGCCCGGGTGGCTGAGACAAAAGGCTCCACAGGGCGAGAGGTACGATGAGGTGAAGGAGAGTTTGTCCAGGTTGAAGCTCAACACTGTTTGTGAGGAAGCTCAGTGCCCCAACATCGGCGAGGTATTTCGATTTCGCCCTCTTCGGATCTCGAGTTTGTTGTTTTGTGCGATTGGATGAATGTGTAAATGCTTTGATGGTGTATTGGGATTGTGATGGTTTTGGAATGTGTGTGTGTGTGTGATAGTGTTGGAATGGGGGTGGAGATGGGATTGCGACCGCGACGATTATGTTGCTTGGGGATACGTGTACGAGAGGGTGTAGGTTTTGTGCGGTGAAGACGAGTCGGAATCCTGCTCCGCCTGATCCCATGGAACCTGAGAATACTGCAAAGGCGATTGCGAGTTGGGGGTAATGTCTTTGCTTACACAATGCAGATCGTATTTGATCTTGTAGATTTAACATCTGTGGAAAATGAAGGTTTCTTAGACCAGGGTGGAAGACTTTACTTCAAGCAAAAAAAAATTAGCTGGAGTTACGGATTTAAGGCTGCATGTTTATACACAATAGTTGTAAAATGATAATTGCAGCACTAGTCATCTAATGTACCTTTTATCCTATGCTTCATCTTTATCTAGCCGTTTTCGTTATGTTTGCAGTGTAGATTACATTGTGCTAACCAGTGTTGACCGTGATGATCTACCTGATGGTGGCAGTGGCCATTTTGCCAAAACCGTGAAAGCCATGAAGGTCAGTGAAATCTTTCTTGTTCTTGGTGCATGTTTTTGAAAGAGTTACCACTTGCCACAACCATACCTGATTCTGAAATATTGGTCCTACAGGAGTTGAAGCCTGAAATCATGGTGGAATGTTTAACCTCTGACTTCAGAGGTGACTTAGAAGCTGTGTCAACTTTGGTGCACTCAGGATTAGATGTTTTTGCTCATAATATAGAAACTGTCAAGCGGCTTCAGAGAATCGTTAGAGATCCTAGAGCAGGGTGAGTCCATTTACTGTCGTGTGACTCTGTGTATTTTCCTTCTATAACCCTCTGGCCCTGGTTGTTGTTTCTATGTCATAAAATACTGCTATTCTTGTGGTTCGTTGATAGAACTGTGCACCCAATATGTGGTGCTGGCATACTAAAAAGAGATTTATGCTTGATTCTTTTGGCAGTTTCTTTTCCACGAACTGAGTACTGTTATTATCTGGTGCATTAATATGCATCCTATCTTCATGATGGTAGTTGATGGTGTAGGTATGATCAGAGCCTGGCCGTCCTTGAGCATGCAAAAACTAGCAAGCAGGGGATGATTACGAAATCCTCTATTATGTTGGGTCTGGGAGAAAGGGATGAGGAGCTGAAAGAAACAATGGTTGATTTAAGATCAATTGATGTTGATATCTTAACTCTTGGACAATATTTGCAGGTGATTGATCATGTTCACTCCTTCCCTTAATGATCTACTGCTGGTGCTTATATAACAAATTCTGGTTTTCGTGCTTTTTCTTGCTCTTGTTCTTCACAGCCAACACCACTTCACCTCACAGTGAAGGAGTACGTAACACCTGAGAAGTTCGCCTTCTGGAAGGAATATGGCGAGTCCATAGGCTTTCGATATGTAGCTAGCGGACCTTTGGTAAGTCCGTCGTACTTAATTTTCGATCAAAATGCATTTCTCATGAAAAAAAGATGGCATGCATACAGGCACCTACCATTGACAGGGCAACCAACTGACCAAGTGCCCAGTGTCATGGACACCCATTTACAACTACGTCTGATTGAATGGATAGTGCAAGCTATCTTACCCCAGAAAGCGAGGGACCAGTGTCACTGTGTCCTTTGTGACCGTAAACCCGTGATCATAGACATCTTTGGCATGAATGTGTAACTAATGGAGAAAGCTCGTAGCTCTCCTACAGTTATCTGAGATTGTCGCGACTAAAGCTGCCTAGCATATTCCAAGTCGCATAGAACTAAACTACAAACTTCACATCGGTCTTTTACATTGATGGAATGCTGATAACTGGTGACAGTAGTCAAAGACGGTCCTAGTTGCAAGAGTCGGTTCAAACTATGAATGTAAGTGCCATGTATGTACCAGGTACGATCTTCGTACAGGGCAGGGGAGCTCTTTGTGAAGACTATGGTGAAGGAAAGGAGCTCAAGCAGTGCCTGATTACTTATTTTATACTGCTAGATTGAAATTATTCGCATGCTAACCATTGTTTTACGATGTATAGCACAATACCAGCTCCACTTCATTCATCTAAGCGACCAGTGTTGAGCATTTCTGTTGTATTAAGTTTTGGGCATTCCCTTTGTATTATTCACTTATGTACTGTTGTTTCTCTGAATGTGTAATGTGACATTCGTTCAGGCAATAAAGAAATAAGTTATGGTGGCACTTCTTGGACTAGCTTAATGTTTCCAGATATGTATGAAAAGCGAATGATAGAGATTACAGATTCTCATGCTTGTCTGATATAGTAATATGTCTCCCCGCAAATGAATATGTTCTTTCGTAGATGTTGGTTCCCTTGTGAATATTGTAGGTACTTTATTAGCATCGTGAACAAAAATGTTGCTGCTTTTATTACGTTGCATAACCATAGAAAAAATGCTTACATGAATAATGGAGATTGGCATAGGATTACAAAGAATAATCTACGAAATCGGTGTCAATACAAACATCTTGCACGAATGCCCCGTCAGTGACATTGTCATGCTGCCATTGAACGTGGTGTTCAAGTCGATATGCTGCAGGTATATCGTTACATGTCAGTCAACGAATAAACCGTAAAGTCGTAATATTCTTTGACAGGAGAATGAACAGATGAAACTAGAAGAAGAAAAGAAAGGATCTGACCTGCCAAAGATCTCTTGCTTGAACTGCTGTATTCGGAGGAATACCAATGTCTTCCCAAAATGCAGTCATTCTTATTGTGTTCGCTTTTCTGCTTACAAATAGAACTGCTGTTCTGTTTCCAGATAGAGGTCCAGCCCACACCTATATCATTTAAATAATTTTTATGAAATATATTGACCTATTTGCATAGATAGTAATAAAACTATGGACTACACAAGTTGGAAACTAGACGATGGAAATTGAACTTACGTCTTGATCTCCATAGTCACGAACCTTCTTAGCCTGAACACCCATAGAATCTGCTCACGGAATTCATATAAGCCAGTTAGTGGTGTACCGATTAATATATCAATCAGGAAGTATCATCCCTATATGAGCTAAAACTAATTTAATTTGTAGAGGAGATTTCTCAAATTGTGATCGACCGGTATATTGTTTCTAGGAGTTGCTGATATTCACTTATGTTGTACCTTGGTTAACAGCAATGACTTCTGCATTTTTAATGATACTCATTGTCTCGTTGGTCATATTGCGTACATCACATCCAATGAGAAGCGGCGCCTGAGAAAAAAGTCACTCTTAATATTAAGCCACAATGCAATGCTGATATTTGCTCAGATAGAATAGAAGCAGATCTTTTTACATGGGATCAGCTTTCGTTAAGTTGATAAGAAATATATACCTTTGAGATAGCCCATATGCTGAAATGCACCTTGTATTCATCATAGGTCATACCACCATTTCCAACTTCAAGCATATCAGGATCTGATATTAAATAAATACAGAGCTAAAGCGACTGAATACATTGACTATGACGCGGACGGGGAACATATCTTTATTTATTGTTAGCTATGTTATCAAATCTAAGATTCATGCTTACCATTCCATGCACCAGGTTTCGCATAGTCCGCAAAGAACTCGTTGATGTCAGCTATGTACAACATTCTGCACGATTGGAAAATATCACAAATTGGCAAGCTTAATGATTTTTCATTTGCCATTAAGTAGCAATATTGCGAATTGCGACAGAACAAGTAAATTGATGTATCAATTCACTTGTATTTGTATTCGCACAGAAATATATATCAGAACAGGTGACAACAGCTCAAAGACATAATTAGCAGATGCTAAATTGCTGCCACTTTGCACGTACCTATCCCACAAGTCTCGAATATCATCTGTTGTTCTCCAACTATTTGCATAGGTGCTTGCCCACAAAGCTGGTTCCAAATCTCCCCTGTTTGTGATCAAGTTGAAGCAAGTCAAGTCTTTACATTGCGCCGACAGATGCTTTAATAAACTTAATGAGAAAATATATCCATAATTGATCGTTACCATTCGCATATGTTGTAAAAAATTGAGCGTCCTGTGCTGTTCAAGGCATCAAACATTGTCTTATACCTGCACACAAGTATTTATCTCGTTACAGACACAGTATGAGTATATGTGTGCTGATTGGTTTTATGACAAATAAGCTTATTACACCTCAAGATGCATGCATACTCTCCTGATGCAATTAATTGTACTAATATCAAAGAAAAACTAATTTGAAATGTAGCATTCAAACCTGATTTGAGGCCTGATATCTTCGTTGAAACAATTGTCGTACTTCAAATAATCAACTCCCTGCAATTTATGATCCAAAAGAGAGAAAAATATGAATCAAGCTTAATGCGTACATAAATATGGTCAATTTGTATATATAATCAACGAGTTACACAATATATCTAGTGCAAGATGAGTTATATTTTTCACTTAAAAACAATATAATAATCCATGTTTTTGGCATCTTATTGTCTTTAAGCGTGATGTTTCTACACAAAATCATATGGACTCACCCATGAAGCAAAAGTTTTAGCATCTGCCTGCTCACGACCAAGTGAACCAGGCATGGTGCCCGAGCAAGTTTGATATCTGTTAAGAAAATGAAAAGTTGGTACATCAGTAAATAAACAATTCCAAAGGTGGAAAGAGATTCAAAACGAAACTATATGTGCAAACCTGAAAAAAAAAAAAAAAAAAAAAAAAAACATATCACCCTGAACTCGTCTTAGTGAGATACACAAGTCACCTTATTGTATTAATTGCATATATATAATCCTGTATATCTTACTTTTGCTAAGAAGTAATTGAGAGCCCCATGTATGCTTACCCTGCTGAGCTATATATGCCGAATTTGAGGCCTAAATTATGAATATAATCCCCCAAAGCTTGCATTCCGGATGGAAATTTCTTTGGATCACCAACAATATTATTCTGTAACAAGTTGAAAAAGAACTGCTTCAGCCTCTTTGTGGTTCAAAGTATGGGTGGAAACAAACCAGGATTTACAAATACATGAAGTAGTTCGATTGCCGATTTTTACTGCTAAAAATGTGACAAGGAAATATAGATTAAGAAGGGATGCATGAACCTGAGAGTCACGATGATTTTGTGCCCAACAATCATCTACAAAGGCCCAAAGATCAATTTTGTTAGAAACAAAACCGAAGTTGTTAAGTTTTACTATAGCATAAAAATGGACCACAGAGCGGCTCACAAATTTCTTCAGCTTATGCATGTATACCGAAAGCATGGATTGTTAAGCAAAAAAATTCTTACCAAGATTTAGATATGTATATCCAAGTCCAGCCAAGCCACTGGAGACTAGCGCATCCGCTGTTTAAACATCAGCAAACTTAACATCAAGATGATGCAAGGGTTATACACAACACATCTACTCTTCATTTGAGCCTCCTAGCAACATACCACACCAGCAATCTATCTAAATGCAGCCTAGAAAAACATAGCTTAGAAGTCACTAATAGAAAGATTTGGTTTGGTGTAACTCATTGGTTGGTGTCTCGGTCACATCTGGCCCCAGATCGAACTGATCGAACCTAAGCGGTCTTTGGTTCAAGCACCCTGGGCTCTGGAGTAGTAAATAACATCTGTTGTGACAGTTGGTTGCAATATCAGGTTTCCTGATCAATTGAAAAACTTCTTTTGAAAAATCGAGGCCGCTGCATGAACTTTGGTGGACTTAAGCGAATTTTGTGCAAAGGCTACTTAGATAAAACTCTCTAACCTAAGGACCTAAGCAGTACGTCTTATTAATTAGTGTGAATTCCTAGCTTGCTAGCTTCCATATCTTCGATCCTATGTTGATTATATACTATAATAAGTACAAACCTAGGATTTGCATTAATTTTTTAAAAAGTCAATCGGTGAGTTCTAACGACGAGGCCACTGTACTGCCACATGATAGCTCATGAAATGTTGAGCATTCATATGGTTGAGGGATACATGTTCGAGCTTAATTACCCGTTTGTTTAATCAAATCTTCGTTTATCCCGCATTTAAAGTGATTCCAGCTATTCCACCTGCATTTGATATTAACAATGAGAAACAATATACATAAGAACTCATTTGATACATGCCACAGATGCGATTGCAAACATGTCAAGGTACTTAGCAATGCTCAAATATCAAACTTTAATATACTTTACCTTAAATTTAATCATAAGTTAAGGTGCAAACAAAAGAGAATTCTCTTTTATCCTTAGCTACATTTTATGATATGATTGTTACCACAAAGTAATCTAAATATAATGCCATGATGGTCAAGTATTTTTTCAAAATGGGCCTAGATAATCATGTGATAATCATTCCTAGTTCTTGCTTCTACGACAATATGATTACCTATATATCTTCGTACATAATGATAACTCATCATGATCAACTGATTTGGATAATCTTTCGCTTATTTTTATCACTCTTAGAGTACACTCATGAACTGTCCATTTCATCCAAAGAAAATCCTATATAGAGAAAAAAAAAATATAAAACATAGCATCCGGAGTGTAAATTAACATTATAAATAAGCAGAGAAAGTGAGAGACCCCATCGGAGGAGTGAGGCCGAGGCCATTGTCGAGCAAACTTCTCCGGTTGGTGGCCGAGGCTGGGGTGGTGATCGGCCGGGAACTACAAGGGATCAACAAGGAAAGATGATGGATGAATAGTACTGCTGCTACTAAACTCCAACTTTTCACCATGATTCCTTTTTCTTTTTCTTTTTTTCAAGACAAAAATGGTTTCCAGCTAATTGAGCATCTTGTTAGTTTATGTTTGCCCAATTTATAGAGGAGCATTTTCAAGAATGTTTACAAGGGCACCAAAAGCTGCATTTATTATACATGTTGAGCTAGCTGTCTAATGCAGTAGTGGTTGCAGCCGCAAACATGAACTGTTAAATTCTAATAAACTAAAGTCAGCCATCCAATGGGACATAAATTAATTTACACGTTAGACAAGAGATTGTATATGCCAAGCCAGGAGAGGCTACACTACAAAAATCAACCAAACAGACGACTAAAATTTTTAGTCGCTAAATGCAGAATTTTAGTCGCAAAAGGCAAATGACGACTAAGTTGCGATTAAAAACTTTCGTCGCAAAAGGCTTCCTCGCTGATTGATAATGGCGACTAGTCGTCATTTAGGTTTGGCACAATTTGCGACTATTTAGGAGTTTAGTCGCCATTTTGACGACTAAGTCAGGCATTAATCGCCATTTAGGTTTGGCACAATTTGCGACTATTTAGGAGTTTAGTCGCCATTTAGCTATCAAACATACATGAAAAGATGCTTCGTGTCCATGAAATACAAGTAACTAGAGGGATATCCCCCGTCATACACTGAAAGGTTTTTCAGGACAGGAACTCCGCCTCTTGTGACTTAACCTTGCTAGATGCAAATAATAATTTGGATCCCTTCAACTGTAGTGTTCCTGCACTTCATTTTTTCAGTTCAATGTCATCAACGACTGCTAATGTAAATCGGGATTTTCCTTCATAAGTTTAGATTTCTTTCCCTCTTTCTTTTTTCACCTTAGAATCAGGTTGTAGTGAGATGCATCACCCTTGACGTAACCAAAAATGATATTTTCTCTTCCAACATTTTCATTAGTCCACATTGACCTCTATAGCGACATGTTAGCGAACGCCACTGGTGGTATCAACATATACCCACACTATATATGAGCTAAAGCGAACAATAAGATCCACGCAGCACGACAGCAAGTCACAAGATCACTAAACCTATAAACATACTACTATACCATATCTATACCGATGACCAGTTAATTATGTAATGTAATTCCCACATGGACTAGGAGAGAGGAAGAGCCTATACAATGAATCGCTAACTATAGGCAACCATGAGAGTATATCAGTTTAGCTTGTCGACACTTCAGTCTTTGCTAGAGACGAAGAATAACCCATCAACATATTAAACGTTGAATTTAGTGATACGTTTCAGCAGTCTATATATTTCACGTAGCATTTTCTACGTGGTAGATCTTGCCGTAGAATCTAGATGTGTTAAATGCATGATCTTTGACCATGCAAGCTATTCAAAGTTTCAAACTATCAGCAAATACTAGTTAAGGTTTCAGATTTAGAATGTCATCCACACGTTAATTTTTCATGTTATTCCTCGTGTCATTATTAAACAAACATTGTGTCTTAAACTTAGGTTTTGGGCTACAAATTCGAAGTGCGTGGCTCAAACCTATATCCTTTGGATGGCACAAAACCAATTATTAGGATGCCTAGGGTACAGAGCCTAATCTATTAACTTAAATTGTTGACGGTGGTGCGGTGGATGTCTCAAATCCGTGTTTCTTCTCCGCGTTCTCCTCCGCGAGTGTCCTCTCCTTTACCGTGTGAAATATCCGTGTTGCATCCGTGCGTATTCTTAATATAAGAGGAGAAGAGATGTGGGGATGGAAAGAGCAAGTGAGACGCAAGGAGAAGTGGAGAAGCAAAAGATCTGCAGGAGAGGAAGAGGAAGATATAAAGGAGAAGGAGATAAAGGTGAATTCTTATCAAGTGGTTACTATTCACATATACACACAAAATTATATTGAGGGTTTAAGGGATTTGTTTTAGAGATTATTATCTCTATCCCTTATTGTGAGATTCTCAATATTTTGAGTGTAACTTCTTTTGTATCTCTTTTTGCTTAGTGGATTCTTCGTCGTCGGCGACCGTCCGTGGTTTTTCCCGAAAGGGTTTTCACGTAAAATTTTTTGTCTCATTTAATTTTGCGTATTTGTTATTGTTTGTGTTTATAATTAACAGATCCTTTCGTAACATAAATTCCTAAGTTGTTGACACCACTTAATCCAATGCCCAATTCACAAGACTAGTCGCAGGGAGATTTTTATGGCATACTTAAGTGGTGCTTATGAATTTATCCATCCATATTAGAAAGAGCGTCGAGGATTTGTATCATGACATGTGTGTCAAGTAAAACAAACTACCACTAGGAACTGCAACTATCTAATCTGAACTCAAATCTAACACAGAAGCAATTTAAAAAGAAATCAAAGATCACAATTCATAATGCCACTAAAGGAAAAGAAACCAAACAAAACATCCTATTTCAACTAATCAGCATTGCTGCTGATTATAATTAGGAGGAGGAGGAGGAGGAGATAAATGTACCGAAGAGTTAGAATCCGAGTGCGCAAGGGCCGTTGATGAAGAGAGGTCAACCGCCATAAAAGGCTCAAATCACTTAATTAACAGCACACCATCCTGTCACCCTGCAGTACCCTACTTACCACTCCGCCTTTCATCTCTTGTCCATCAGTCGGAGAACCTAACAATTGGATGCTCTGAATGAGATATCAGGTCTGAGCAGAAGAAATGCAACAACAGTGGCAAAAACAAGGGAAATAGTGGTAAGTGGTAACAGCAAAAAATCGGAAGCCCTGATTTCCAAAGGATGACCGAATTTACGGTCGAAGATTTTACTGTTGAATCCCTCCAGGCTTATCTCCAAAATCCCTCTTGGGCCAGGTTTACTTCTTTATAGAGAAGTCCGACGAATCAAGCCCGCATATTATTATTATGTAGAGAATAATTAATTAAGTCAAGATATATTTTAGAATAAATATATATATTTTGATTAAGAGTTTTAAGATTGATTTTTGGATTGAGAAAAAGGATCGTGCGTAGCCTGCAGTCTTGGTATATCTACGACCAAGAGGATACAGAAACACAATATTGAAATCAGCAAAAGACAGCCTCTGGATCGCACAAACAGGGATATCTTTGTTAAACAGCAACACAATATTGAAATCAGCAAAAGACAGCCTCTGGATCGCACAAACAGGGATATCTTTGTTAAACAGTTTAGGTTGAGTTCAGTTCCTGATTTGCACAGTTGGTTTTCAGCGACAGTTTGAAAGTTGAAACGTTATCGGATCATCTTGAAATTTGATGAGCACCTTCCTAACTCATCAATCTTTGAACAGAAACTAACGATGCGTCGTTTGAAGTTGTGTGCGTTGAGATATTACCGTTCGACCAGGACTGCTGGAAAGTGTTCGTTTTTTGTTGATTTGCTCGTTGATTTGATTTGTTTGTCTGCATCGCAATTGCCTCTAGTGCTTTCTAGAGAGGAACTTGTGTACCCATTATTTTATTGATAGTAGAACTTTGTGGTGGGCATCCGCCTCGTGGTTTTTCACCTCTCACATCAAAGGGTTTTCCACATTAAAAATCGTATCTTTACATCTTTATTATTTTCTGCTTTACTTTATTTGCTTCCTAACAGACTAACACAAATGGGAGACGATTTATTCCGCATTGTTTTTGTTGGGAAAAGTCGGTGTATGGTGCAGCGGAAATCGCCCAGCACTTTTTCCTTGTTGCGCTATAAAAGTGGGATAAATAAATAGCCCAAAAATAAATAGAGTCGACACCAAAATTTAACGTGGAAAACCCCTTAAAAATTAAAAGGGTAAAAACCACGGAACCGTTGCGGTACCAAAATATCCACTAAAGAGGGATTACAAATATCGTCCCTAGACTGTGCTAGGGGATTACAATCACCAGGATAACACTCACTAATTTTTCTTCTCTAACGGAATAAAATTATACCCGTA
>JAOVYX010012218.1:0-32790 GCA_035668315.1 Drosera spatulata
ATATTTCGATCGAAAATTTATATCTAATATTAACCTTATATCTGATATATATATATATATATATATAATTATATAATAAATTAATTATTACGATTTTTTTTAGGAGGGAGGTGGTAGACTAAACGCATTGATCAAGTCATCAACATTTTAGACCAGTTAAGCCAAACCAGAGTCTTGACTAACTCAGCATTCTCCCCAATGACCAGATATTTCCATGCCAAATGTCGAAAAAGCCCTCACTGTTGATTGGCTGATCCGCCATTTCCCTCATCTCCAATCAACAACGAGAAAAAATTATCCTCTCCTTGCTCTTCCTTTCACGACTCCTCTCTCTCTCTCTCTGGCTCGGCTCAGCCATGGCAGCAGCAACACACACGTTTCTCTCTCCGTTGACTCTTCTAGTTCTCATCGTTCCCCTCTTGACTTATCAATATCAGGTACTCCTCTTCGATTTTCTCGAGTTCGATTTCATCTGTTGATTTTTTTCCCTGATCTGGATGAATATCTGATCTCTTAGGGTTTGGGAAAATTTGCGTGATTTGATTATTATTATAATGCGTCATCTTTTGATGGATTTCGTTGAATATTGTAGATATGGAGAGTGAATTGATGATTGAGTGGATCTACCTCTTGTAATATCCATTGAAGTGTCGAATAGGCTTAGAGAAAGTGGCAGTGGGTTTTTTTTTTTTTTTTTTTGGCATAAGATGTAATTAACTACGAGTAAAACAGAAGTTCAAAGTAAATCCATTAGATTCCAACTCGCGAAAGACTAGTCTGATAAGACGGAGAATCTGGACTCAAGTCATTCCACAGTTTCTTTGGAGTTGATTTGGATTTCGTAACAGAATCATAACTGGGAATGTTTTGGATATGAGAGTGTGGGAGAGGGGATAAAGAATCCAATAACCATGAATGTAAATCCCTATAAAGCTTCATTTGGATCTAAGCTGTTGTACCGTCTAGTATTGAGCTTGGTTGGAAGAGAATGATAGGATGTTGAATATCGGGACGCTGAATTTATGTGATCCTTCTAGTTCAAAGCACCTATTTATGTTGTAATGGTCTCTTCCGATATATTCCACCATGTTTTAGATTGGACAAAACAATGTCCAAGCACTCATTGTTTCCCCAATTGTTAGTACATGAAGCTTCACCGATTTTGTCTAAATGCCATTCGAAGCTCTGAACTCCACCAAATTCATTTTGAGACCTCAATTGAGTTTGACGTAGAGCCGAACAGCTATTACCAACAAATTCAGCTAAATTAAGCTTAGATATCTGTAATCCCCCCATTAAAAAAAAACAGTTTTTTGTTATGGTTAGTACACAAAAATCAACCAATTTTGTCCAAATGTCATTTTGAGCATGAAGCTTCACCAAAATCGTTTTGAGTCCTTGCTTAAGTTTTTTAGGGCGTAACATCTGTTACCAACATATTCAACCAAACTTAGCTTGGATACCTAAAATGTCCAAAAACACGATTATTCCTTATGATTGGTTAGTACGCAAAAATCTACTGATTCCATCCAATTGTCGTTCTGTGCATGAAACTCCTCCAAAAATCATTTCGAGTCCTTGCTCAAGTTTTTTTAGAGCATATCATCTATTAGACTATTACCAACTTATTCAACCAAATTCAGCAAAAATAAACGAATAGTTTCTTAAAAAGTATGGTGTTTGTTGTGAGAGGAGTGAAGTAAAAGGGGGAAAAAAAAGGAAATTGGAGATTAAGGCTGGCAAAAATTTTGATCAAGTTAAATCTGTATTTCGCTTGTGTTCATTAACCTTATAATTTATTTGTATAATGTGGATGATGAAATTTAAAGACAGTTGTCTTACCGAATTTTCCTTTGTCTTGGTATGATTCATATTGAATGAAATCTATATGCCAATATGCCATCTATATTGTGTTCCTGTCTGGGTTAAATTCAGTGGACAAAGGATATTAATGCACCTCCAACTTCTTAATTTAGCACATTCCCGAGCCACTTTCTACCTAGTTTCTATATTACCTTTAGCTCCAAAATAAGTTAACAAGAAGAAAAAAAGAAAAAAGAAAAAAAGATTTGTTCAGGTACTTATAACCAAGTATAAAAAGTTCTCTTTTACTTTGCTGCACTATTTGTAATTTTGATTCTGTGAAATCTGTACCTACAGACTCTACCACTCCATTAGCCATACGGCTTCAAAAAATGGATTCTATTGTATAGTGACTATTTTCCACTATAGCTGAATGCTAGTTGTCATCGATCGTCTGGATTGCCATTGATCTCTCCTTGCTTTGCATGTTCATCTGGCCATGAGAATGCTGTACAGCATTTATTTTTTTTCCCCGTCTGCCAACATCACACGAATTCATCAATTTTTCTCAATGTAATGTGCATATGTTTTTGTTTCCTGGCAGGTCCTTGCTGCTACATCTAGGTCTGAACTCAAGCTCAGCTCTAAGCTTCTTCAGGTATTAGCTCTTTTCAATTGCTTGTGATTACAAATCTACAAACTTCATCCCTATGTTGTTTCTTGTATTTATGTGTCTGGGTGAATCAGGAGTCAATTGTCACCAAAGTAAATGGAAACCCAAACTCTGGATGGGAAGCTGCCATGAATCCTAGGTTCTCCAATTACACAGTGAGTGTTCTAACTTGGAGGCCGAACAATTAACTTTTGATGCTTCGGCTTTTGATCTTTTGCGATGTTGTGCTCGCTTATACCTTGTCCCTTCTATCAAGATTGGGGAATTCAAGTACCTTCTTGGGGCGAAATTTACACCAAAGAGAGAGAAGAGAACTATTCCTTTAATGAAACATGCAAAATCGTTGAAGTTGCCTGCTGAGTTCGATGCCAGGACAGCTTGGTCACAGTGTAGCACCATTGGTAGAATCCTGGGTGAGGATACTTGCTTCATTTCTCTGAACTTTGCCATTTCTTTGATGAATAAGTATCAGACTGTTTTCTGATGCTTTACCTTTTTCTTTGCGGCTCTGCTGTGATACTCTTCCTCTCAACTTGATACAGATCAGGTACATAACCACCCTTCCTTTCCCTCAATTATCAACTTCCTTCAGCATAGTAATATATCTGAGATAGGGAGAAAGCAAAATCTTTTATTCCTTGGTTTTCTGTGAATTAGGGTCATTGTGGTTCTTGCTGGGCATTTGGTGCTGTGGAATCTTTATCTGATCGCTTTTGCATCAAGTTTGGAACGGTAATGCCTATTGCATAAATCACCACAAAACGGTTTCCTTTCTTTTCATCACGATTGTTGAGCTTCAAGATATGCATTGCCTGATGCCTCTCTATCGCAGAATGTTTCCCTTTCTGTCAACGATCTGCTATCCTGCTGTGGATTTTTGTGCGGAAGTGGTTGTGATGGTGGGTACCCAATCTACGCATGGCGCTACTTTGTCCACCATGGTGTTGTCACAGAGGAGGTAAACTTAATATGCTCCTTCCTGTGTGATCTTTTATTGTTTTCTCTGTTGAGCTTTGTGTTGCTTGTTCTTACTTTGTTCACAGTGTGATCCATATTTTGACGACATTGGATGTTCCCATCCTGGATGTGAACCTGGTTATCCCACTCCCAAATGCCAAAGGAAATGTAAAAGTGGGAACGAGCTGTGGAAGAAGTCAAAGCATTTCAGTGTAACTTCATATAGAGTCCATTCTGATCCCCATGATATTATGGCTGAAGTTTATAAAAATGGACCAGTTGAGGTCGCCTTCACCGTTTATGAGGTAAATAATGGTTCTTCTCCCTCGTATGAAGCAAGCACGACCCATACAGATTGATCTCATGCTTTGCTGTGCCTTTGTGCAGGACTTTGCATATTACAAATCTGGGGTTTACAAACACATAACTGGTGAAGTTTTGGGTGGTCATGCTGTGAAGTTGATCGGATGGGGGACAACAGCTGATGGGACGGATTATTGGGTAACTATTTCTTTTCCCCTGTCATCTCCTTGATGATAATTGGTGAAAACCACTGGAAAATTGATCGTCTGATTTGTTGATTTCTTGCAGCTTATAGCGAACCAGTGGAACAGGAGCTGGGGAGATGTACGTTTCTTTCAAATTCTTTTCTATTGGGGACTATGCATTGTTGCCGTCATCTTATTTTTGGATTCTATAACTTTGTACAGGATGGATACTTCAAGATCAAGAGGGGAACCAATGAATGTGGCATCGAAGACGATGTCGTTGCTGGTCTTCCATCATCCAAGAATCTGTCTGGCTTATCGGATGTCACGGAATCTGATGCTGATACCTCCTCCTTTTGATCACCATATCCATAAGCATTGGTGATGGCATGGAGACACCTCCCATTGTAGATATCTCTGCTACCCTCGTGTTGTAGAATTCATGATGTATAACAGACTTCCACAAACAAGCTATTCCTGGATATCACCTGGTCTTATAGTTTGTTGATCCTGATGGGACGAGGATATTGGCATGTCTTATTCCTGATCGAGGGAGTAGTTATTTGCTCAGTTGCAATCTCCTATTGTAAATATGCGCGTTGCACTTGTCTTGTTGAATTCATGCATTACATACTTCCACATTTCCACAGACCTGCGACTCTAAGATACTGTATGGTCTTAATGTTGTTTGATCTCGAGGGACCAAGGATATCGACATGTACCATTTGTCACTAGGTGAGTACTATCGTCCGATCAGTGCTTCACTTCCAAGGAACTCGAAGGACCTGAAGCAGATGGCGAGAACATTTTCTCACCTAGACAGTTGTTGCTGGTTCATTTCCAGTAACTTCAACTGCATAAAGTGTTATGTGCCGTTAACACTGAGTGTTAGAGAATTATAGTAGCTTGCTCACGTTTCAAGTTTGAAATAATACTAGCATTATTACAACTGTATCCACACGATCCATACGAAATATAGTATTTTTTCCAGTGGCACTTGCATAAGATATGGCCAAGATTTGCCGTGGGCTAAGTATCTGTTGTTTCGTGAAAGCGTTATTAGGGTGGAAACATGATAAACGTTCCAGTAGAATTAAGGATGAATTGTTAACAATCCAAAATCGTTTTTCCGATTGCTCTTCTTCCATCACGATTTTGGATTGTTAACAATTCCTATGACTATCACAATGTCTCCCAAATCATTCTAAGATCATCCAAATGAACAATGATGGAGACAACCACTCATGGATAAAGCTGAAAAATCAGCGTTTATTATTCTTACGATGATTATATACTCAAGGGTTAGTCATCGGATGACACTTGGTAAGAATCGACTAGCATTGTAACAGTGTAAAATCATGCCACTTGTTACTTATTGGTATATCGATGCAATTTCATTTTAATGCATTTCACTTGCAGTCGGAGCTCCTGCTTCTGTATAAAGGCTAATATACCCATTACTCAATCAACCATTTGATTTCTTCCTGTTATTCCCAATTTGCTTATTCCGATGCCGAGTTTTTTTTTTAATGTAATAAAAAAATATAATGAAATATTTATTGATAAAGAAAAGTCAACGATGAATTCAAGAATGAGAAGATGGTGGATTTTCATTATCCACATATGGATTGTGAATTCAACTAGATCGATAAAATAATTGTTTGTTTTAGAGTGATGAGGTGTTATAATTGTTACCGTTGGTGCCCATTTTCTTTTATTTCTCCTTTACTCTATCCATTTCCTCTCTATCTATATTTATTTCTAATTGTTGGTATTCATGGTGTTTATCGAGTCGAGAGCTCTTTTAGTTCATGCAAATAAATCGACTGTAAAACATAAAAGAAGAATTTCAAGTTGATGAAACAAGAAAACAGAATTGTGAGTTGTTCATTTGGAAAAAAGTTTTGTTGCAAGAATTTTTGTTGTGATCAGGCTGTCGAATCTGTGTAAGTGTGACTAATTGACTACCATGGTGGTTGTTTGTGTTCTTTCATATTAGCATAATAGGCTGCAAGGCATTGTCACTACAGCTATACAAAAATCCGAGATACCGCCCAAGAAAGAATGCAGACCCTCCAGATGACGCTGATATTGATCAATGCTGGAATCGATCTTTAGTCTTCACGTAAAGAGGAAGAAGAGACCAACATCTTGAGCTGATCTAGCGATGCAGGGAAACATAACAGGAGTTTATAAGCTGCAGACCTGTTGTACTTACGGGTGTCGACAGTAAGGATATGAACTATAGGGATCATTAATAATCCAACTTACAAAGCCTGATCAGAAACTTATCTCAAACAATCAAAAACAAAAAATCATCTTTCAACATACCAGGGCACTCATACTCAATGCATATTGATCTTGGTGTTTGAAACCATTTTGGCCCTGGACCAAAACCTAAGAAGTGAATGACCAGCAATTACATATAGAAACTAGGAACTTAAGGCACCAGAAACAACTATTCGCAATCTACAACGATTAGTATGACAGAGCATCTAGCAGAATTTGATGGCCCAGGTTAACGGAAAAATCCGGTGGACTAATCCCACCTGCTGAGTGATTATCGCAGTTAGATGTAGAAGAATAACTGCATCACTATATCTTGCCTGGTGAAGAATATGTCAGAATCACAAGATCAAGTTCGCAGAAGTACACTAACCAATTCAAACATTCACGACGAACTGAGAACTATCAGCAATTTAGCATCAAAATGCATAAGCAAAAATGTTGGCATTGTCACTAAATGGATCAGGAACCAAAACAAAAGAAGAGATTTTATTCCCATGATTCTCACCATTTATTTCAGCTCATGTATTTCTCATCAACAACTCTACTTACAATCCAAAAATACATGAATCAGACCAACCAATTGCCTACTGCACATACGAAAAAGAAATCAAACTTCACCAAGAAAGCTTCACCGGAGCAGTGAAAGCTACTTCTCTGAATTTTGAACCTATACAGAAAGTTCTGAAGATGCAAGCAGACCAAAACTAGACACCACGCTATAGCACATATGAACATGAGAAAGGCTGAAAATCATTGAGTGACTGAGCTGTGGATGTGAGCCAGTTCAAAGATTCTTGCTTTGGAGTTTACATAACTCCTCTTGCACCATCGGCAGGCTCCTTATCTGAATCCTGGAGAAAAGAAAGACCTTATATCAGTCATCAATGTAACCAGAATTGAAATGAAAATCACTTCAAAAGGAACACAAGTATATATATATATATATATATATCACAAATGGTGAAAATGAGCTTCGTTTAGAGGTTTCTTCCCTAGCATCAAGATTTCACCCCAATCTAAATCGATTTCATCACATATCAAATAGTGATCATTTTGTCCAAATGTTTTGTTCCACCATCCTACCAATCAAAAATAGGAAACGGATTATCTCATTTGCATGGATTTGGCAACATGGATATCAAACTACAGCAACCAGTTTAAACAATGTACACAGGACATGTCAACTTCCAGTTCAGGCTGAAGACATCAAACTATGACAACTCATTTGTAATAACGTAGATCGATTTCTCAACAAATAAACAACAATATACTTCAATACAAGAAAATCACATAACCAACCAATCTTCAAAACCAAGACAGTTAAACAACCTTGGCCAACAAGATGTCATTGGCAAATCTCCCCTCATCGAGATCAACCTGTGGACGCTCGGCAGCAACACAATCCAACGGAATCTCAAACCACGACAACGAGAACTGCTTATCAACAACACCAACATCAAAATGAACAAGCCCAGAACTCGGCATATCAACTCTAATCCCTTTCACCAAAAACCACAGAAACAAATCCTGAGCAGAAATCCCAGTCAAGTTCCCAATTTGCCCATCACTTAACCGACCCGTTACATTCGTCTCATAATGCAATTCACTCTCAAATTTCACATTACAAGGTTGATCAAGATACACCTCAAGCATCCCACTCTCATCATCTAAGGTATAATTCGTCACACCCTTTGGTAAAAGACCCATTGGGAGCCCATATGACTTGAGTTCTTCATATATGGAGATTGAATTGGCAAAATTGAAGCAGACAATGAATATCAAAAGTGCCCATGTTGATATGATCGAGAAAGATTGGGTTTTGATCAACTGGGTCATCTTGATTTGGGATTTTAGGGGATTTTTGATTGGTGGGAAGAGAAAAATTGGGGTTTTGGTGAGGTGGGTATTTGGGGAAGGAGTTGAATTTCTAGGGTTTCGAGGAATTGGGGAAACTGGGGAAGAAGCTGAAGGGGCTAAGAGAGGTGGAGAAGTGGAGGAGATTAAGGAAAGAAGATGAAGAGAGTTCTCCATTTGCATTCATCTGAACCATAGAAGATCTGTTGAATGATAGGTAAAGGAGAGATTTTAGGGACAAAATTAGATTCGCAGTCAGAGATTTTAGGGACAAAATCACATTAGCAGTGATGTTTAGTAGTTTTTTTTCTTCTTCTTTGGTTTTTATTGAGTAATTATTGGATAGTTTATTGTTAAATCTAAAACTGTAAATGAGCTGAACAGTTCGTAAACTACTCAAGTTCGATTCGACATAAAGATCGATTCGACTCAATTCGAATCTAAAAATAAACTCGACTCGACTCGGTTCGAATCTAAAAATACACTCGACTCAACTCGATTTTTTGGGTTCGAAAACTCGAAGAGTTCGACTCGAGAAGTTCATGAACTATTTACGAAACGTTCGAATTCGAGTTCGATCGAGAAACTCCTAAACGTTTCGTAAATATTTAAAATAGTAGAATTCCTTCTTATTGATTTACAAATGAATTCATTTATTTCAATTATAAATTTTGAACTTATCGAAATATTAAGAATATAAAGTTACAAACTTACAAAATATGAATTGATAAATGCTAAGTTTTATATTTTCAACTAAAAAAATACTAAATACTGAAGTATAAAAATAAAACAAAATCAAATATTAAAAAAATTATAATCTGAAAGTTGGATAAAAATACAAAAATACACAACTACATAAACATTAAAACAAATCTACAACTCTCAACCAAACTACAAAAGTTAAAGAACTAGAGAAGTAAGCAAGCAACTCAAGCAACAAAACCAAAACTCATCGTCTTCTCAAATACTCAAAACTCAAAAGTCCAACAGAGGAAAAAAGAAAAGAAAAAAAAAATCACATTCGTTTGTCGTCTTCTCTCTCTTCATTTGCTCAAGTTTCGACTTTCGTCATCTTGCTCTCTTGATCTGAATCCATCTCATTGTCTCGTCAGTTTCATGTGTAATCAAGTCGTGATTTTTTCGATTGTGGATTTTCAATGATCACAGGGATTAACGAGGCCAAGTTTTCTGCAGACAAATAACCCCAGTAGAAGGAGAGATAACTGAACTGCAAACTTAGGACTAGTTGCACGTTCCAACAGTTGATGCCACCTATAAGTTAACCAGTAGATAGCAGTTGATAAAGCCAATTGCTTCCGAATTGTGTTGATAAAACCAACTCCAAGTTAACCAATAATGATTTTGTTTGATTGTTAATGGGCATTGTTATCTATCTTCAATTTTTGATATATGACTATTATATGAAACACTCATTTATTGAAATCTAAAAATTGTAGGCTGGAAAGTATAATGGAAGAACAAGAGCCATCATATCAAAGATCGATTCAATCCTTTCATAGTCCTGCACTTTCTATAGAAGATGTTGGTCCTCACAAGCTCTCATTTCCATCCATGGAAAATGAGATTGAAGAGAATTATCAAGGAGATGCATATTCTCAAGGTAGTAAGAGAAGAGCTTCGGAAGCTGGAGTAAATAATGACTAAAAAGCTTATGCAAAGAAGAAAATGGAGAAGACTTATCCTCTATGGGCTCAATTCGAGCAGTTGTCCATTGATGAATCTACCGGGAACAGATCTACGGAATGCAAAATTTGCAGAACTGTCATAAGTCAAGGTGATTCTTCTTCGACTACAGCTTTGATTCAACATTTAAAAAGTCAAGATAGCCTACAATCGGAAACAGTTTTCCACTCTGATGGAAAGGTTCAAATTTTTAAGTATGATCAAGTTGTAATGAGACAAAAACTCTCTCATTATATATTGATTAATGAGTTGTTATTTAATCATGTGGAGTCGTTCATGTTCAATGAGATTATGAAAACGGCTACTACTCATGTGCAAGAGAGGATTGTTTCTAGACTTATGAGCTCGAGAAGACGAAGTTGATGAAAACTCTAAAAGATGTCAACCGTGTGAATATAACAACTGACATACGGACATCCCAAAATCAAAAGTTGGGATATATGGTCATCACTGCTCATTGGATTAATAGGAAGACTTGGAAGCTTAACACACGTGTTTTAAACTTCTGCAATATTCCTCCTTCACACAGTGGTGTGGTCATTAAAGAGGCACTGGTTGAAGCTTTCAAAGAATGACAAATCAATGACAAGATTGGAACAATTACGATTGATAATGCACGGGCTAGTGATGTGTCTTTGAGAAAATTGAAAAGCGATATGATGCTTACATCCAATCTACCTCTTGATGATAAGCTCTTTCATGTTTGATGTACTGCTCATATAGTCAACTTGCTAGTTCAAGATGGAATTGGTGTCGTTGAGAAGATCGTTGATGTTGTTCGTGATGGCATAAAATATGTTGAGGGGTCTAAGGGACATCGATTGAAATTTGCTGATATTGCAAAGGCATGAACTAAAATACATTTTCTATTAATTTTACTCTATTGCATGAAAGTTAATTTAGTATCTTAACTTTATTCTAAGACTTTTAATTTTATAGTATGTGATTTCAATTTATTTTTTTTTTCGTCTTTTGACTTTTTAAATGAATGCATGTGCTCTCATTATATGCAGAATTTAAATCTTCCTATGAAAAAATTTGATCTTAGACGTGCTTACTCGTTGGAACTCGATTTTTATGATGTTGAAGATGGCACTTGAATATAAACATGTTTTCCCAAGGATACAAGAATCTGATCCGGGATTTAGCTATGTGCCTTCCTTTGAAGATTGGATGAAAATTGAAGGAGTTTGTCAATTTCTCTCGATGTTTAATGATGTTACAGTTCTTCTTTCGGGGAGTTATTATCCCACCGCTAACTTATTTCTTTTCGAGATATGCAGGATGAAAGTGGTGATTGATGAGAAGCTGTTGGATTCAAATCCTTTCATGAGGAAGATGGCTGAGGATATGAGCGAGAAATTCGACAAGTATTGGAGCGAGTGTAACTTAGTTATGTGTATCAGTGCTGTTATAGATCCAAGATTTAAGATGAGACTTCCTAAATATTGTTTTCCTCAACTTTATGGACAAGTGGAGTGGCCTAGACTTATTCAGAATTTGAAGAGGTCAATCTATCAATTGTTTCAGGAATATGTTGAGCTACAGAGTCCATGTGAAAAAAAATAAAGCTGCTACATCAGGAGGATCCTCTTCTGTCATAAGGAATGTGGATGAAACGACTTATAGTGACTTAGGTGGTCTTTCTATGTTTGTGGATTTTTGCGTGGGAGACAATGATTCAAGTCAGCCAACGAAAAGTGAATTGGATTGCTATTTAGAGGAAAATTGCATTCCTTTTACCGAGTTTGCAAATTTTGATGTATTATATTGGTGGTCATAAAATAACGTAAAGTATCCTATTCCATCTCACATGGCAGGTGACATCCTTGTTATTCCTATCACTACAGTTGCTTCAGAGTCAACATTCAGCGCAGGGGCTTGAGTTATTGAGCCGCATCGAGCTTCTTTGTTACCGAAAACTGTAGAAATGCTGTTGTGTGGAGCAGATTGAGCAAGAGAGATTTATGGATTGAAATACAATGAGATAATTTTTTTTACATCAATTTCCTATAAATTTGATTTTATACATCCTTGTTATTCCTTCCTACCGTCTAACAGTTGCAATTTGTTTAATACAGCATGAAAAGTTGAAAGGCAAACTTACAAAAGTGGAGATCGAATTGCCTAGCGTAGTCTCTGGTAATCAATTTTACGCTATGATATTTTAACTTTTATGGTCGATAGTTAACAATGATTAGTTATTAATATTCTTTATTTTTTCATATTCATATATTTGCAGATGGATAAAGTGTTTTGAAGACTTCACAAGCATTAAGATTGTGATAGGATTCATGGAATATCAAGGAAAGGGAAAATAGTTATTAAATATGCATGAAAATGATCATTTAAAAATGAAACTTTGATCATGTACTCTTGGTTCAAGACCGGAAGATCGTGATTTACGTTGAGTAAATCCAAGGCATTATTCTCCTATCTTATTAGATGGATAAAGACCATAACTCTGTAGAGACCACATTTAAGGTTAGATTTTAAGTGAGATTTTGACCTCCAATATATCGCAATAGCTTAACTTTGAGTTGTTAGTATCTCTTTGAACATTGACACCTCCCAAAACTTGGCTCGAACAAAGGTATATATATATGGAGATGAAAGGATGTTAGCTAGGACTGGAGTTATGAGAAGTTGAAACGTAAGAATGTTAAGTCAGGTAAAGTTTCTAGGACTACAAAAGATCAACTTGTTAAGAGGTACGTAATTCCTGATCATCAGGATGATTTTATGGCCATGTGATTTTATCATCAAGAATGATTTTATATCATGACTAGATTATTATCATGCGCGCTGCGCAGGTTTTTTAATAATCATTTTATTTTTTCTATATGTAAAATAAAAACATTATTTATGATCTTTATATATATATATATGTGTGTGTGTGTGTGTTAATTAAATTATATATTTTTATTTTTATTTTTATTGTGATTTGATGTATTTATATGTTTTTATTTTTATTTTTATTTTTGTGATATTGTATTTTTATTAATGTTATTTTGTGTATATATATACATATATATTAATAGTAGTAGGATTCTTCATAATCTATTTTTTTTATAAGAATATGATTGTTTATAATAATTGTAGCAACGATTTCTTATATTTTTTATACAGAAAATTCCCCCAGGATATATCTTTTCTAAAATATTATCCAGAATATACAACTCGGAGAAATAATTTTCATTTGATACAATTTATATTTTTCTCAAAACAAAGAGCCCCTTCGCGTAACCAAAATTCTTAAATTCATCAAATCTAAACCAAAACGTATCAAATTTGTTTCTAATCACTCCCATTTGATCTTATAAACACAAATCAATCCATTTTCATTCGCAAAATATTTCAAATCTTTCAATTTCATCTAAAATTCGGTTTCGATAGTTTTGGAAAGCATAACTACAAAATCATTGTTCTTTGATCGTTTTCAATGATTGAAGACTCTAATTTATTTGTTTGGGTTAGTGTAATTTAGTTTTAGGAATGAGTTTGATTGATTTTTTATTTTTGTTGTTTTTGAGGAATGAACAAGGTGACGAGAAGGGTGAAACCTTCAAATTGTAGTGGATGAAAATTATTTTCTCGTGTTGTTTGGGTTGGATATTTTTTCTATTTTTTCTTATGGTTTTTGGGAATTCACCCTAAGATTACAATATTTTTTTTACTAAAATTTAACATTTAAAAAGATTGAAAACGTCTGATATCTTGATGTTATGTTCTTGACATCTCTCAAATTGTTTTATGCATTTATATTTATAATAAATGTGTTTTTATTAATGTTTTGTGTGTATATATGTATAATAGTTGTAGTAGGATTCTTCATAATCTTTTTTTATAAAAATAAGATTGTTTATAATCTTTGTAGCAAGAATTTCTTATATTTTTTATTATAAAGATTATAAAGTTTTTTTTTGTAGTTTTTAATAAAATTTAACATTTGAAAAGTGTTAGATCTTTTAAAAAAATTGATAATGTCCCATATCTTGACATCCCATAATTTGATGTCCCATTTTTTGACGTCTCACAAAATAATTTTGTGTATTTATATATATATAATAGATTATTACAAACGGAGCATCAACCGAATAACAAAAACTATTTTGTGGCAAGGGGCAACTAGCACTTAGTTGCTATGTTTATAAGTTTTGAAGGGATAATTAAAATAAAAAATAAATAAATAAATAAAATTAATTTGGGGTTTGTGAAACTGATTTAAAATCAGCTAGGTTAATTATTGGGAAGATTTATAATAATGATTTTATGATATAAAATCATTCATATTGATTGATTTTAAATCAGTCACATATTTTCGAATTAATTTTTATCCTTTATTTTGATAAACGACATAACTATTTGATTTGTTTTTAATATATTTTCATAATTTTTTTCACTTTCTTTCAAAATATTTTCATTTTAAAAAGAAAAATAATCTTTTCGTTTTTTTTCCTTTTTTCCTCTCAAATATTCCCCTTCCCTCAAAAAAAAAAAAAACTCACAAAACCCACCATTTCTCTCCCTTTTCCCTCCCCTCCCCTCCTTTTTTTCATCTTACAAATACAGCCTGAGTGCCCGTTTCTATGATGGAATATGTAAGCAAATGGGTCATCTTCTATATTCCTCAAAGCCTCTTTTTTCTGTAGCTTTGATGTACACTTTTGCTTTTAGTTGTGGTACCACTGCCCTTTGGTGACAAAAGTGAATCGATATTTTTGGCTCTTTCGTCATAAAGAACGTACATGGAGCCCCTTTCATTTCATGCCATGGTGAGTGGCGACTTCCTCATCATCCACTTACATCGTCCATTTTACAGTTTTGAGTGGATCAGATGACGGTGAAACTCATCAATTGATGAACGTGTTCCTCCAATTCATCTTCATCTTTTCTGATTTTATAGATATTTATATAAAAAAAATATTATCATACAATTATATATATATATATCTCTGAGTATTTATAATATGATTGCTCAAAAGAAAAAAAAAACAATACTTATATGTTCTATTGGCACATTATGTGACCATAAGCTATGCTCAGATATTAAAAATCTGTTTAATATTGTTGTCGAAACTAATGAAATCATAAAACAAACAAAAACTAAAAAACCATGAATAATAGTATATTGATATGAGTTGACCATCTTTGAAACTCCATGATTTACATGCAAACCATCGTCAAAATAAGAACTCACGAAAATCACAAGGGTTACACGATTAGTATACCTCAAAATAAACGCTAACCTTGCTAATGCCCCCACGGAAATACGGAATTAGCAAGCACGTAATGCATTAACCAAATAACGAAGAAGTAATTCCTACAAAGTTTTGTCTAACCTAAACTCTATCCAATTCCATTCAACCCTAACAAAAATTCCCATTGGCCAAAAGTCACCATCAAAAGTTACTAGTAGTATAAAACTTGCTCTTTGGTTGGGCAATGTTTCAATTCGACATCATCTCCTCTCTGTCCATCTTTCTCTATCCTTCGCAAAATAACATGAATTCAAAACATGCTTCATCATTAATTGTTTCCCTGTTGGTTTTGTGCTTTGTATTGGTTCAATCTGCTCCTCAAAGTGCCCTCGTCACTCAACTTCCAGGCTTCAATGGCACTTTCCCTTCCAAGCACTATGCTGGGTATGAATAATTTTCACTGTTTGATTTCATGGTTTCTTCATTTTAACATCATTTTTGGAATTTTTGGCATCTGGGTTTGGAGCCAATTTGTCATTGGGGAAAGTTATGTACATCACTTTGTGGTAATCGATTGATTTTTTTCTGGGTGTTTGTGTTCAGTTTGTATGGTTCTGAAATCTGTTTTTTCTTGTATTTTTGTCACTTAAGCAGCTTTTTTTCTTTAATTGGTGGGATTTCTGGCTTCAGGATAATGGGTGTCGATAGTTATTTGTGAAAAGGAACTTCTTTTTCTTCTTTCTTGTAGTTGCCCTTTGTTTTTGTTTTAATTTGGTGGGTATTTTACTTGATGAGTCATTGATGTTGGGGCAAATATTGACATGGATTTTGTGTTTTGATGTGTGGATTGTGAAGGTATGTGACTGTTGATGAGAGCCATGGGAGGAAACTGTTCTACTACTTTGTCGAATCGGAGTCGGACCCGAAAGAGGATCCTGTTGTTCTGTGGCTCAATGGAGGGCCCGGATGCTCCAGCTTTGATGGCTTTGTTTATGAACATGGTCAATTTGTTACCAAGCAGCTTCATTTTGCCCTTCATTATACTATCCTGATTGCATTACACTGGTCATCATCATAACATAATCGGTTTTTTCTCCATCCAGATAGCTAAATGTGGTATATCAAGAGTAAAATTACATGTGGAGAGCAATTTGATCTGAATTTGTTTGAAGTTGTATGAATACCTCCCAGAGAATACCTTCATATTTTGTTTTGTTTTTTGGCTTTTGGGGTGGTTATAGTGAGTGCAAAAAATTTGATACTGCATATAGGGAAACAATTTCTTGTCCCATGACGCCGGTATAATCAGACAGTTTTGATACAGGACAAGTTGGTAAGCATGAATGTTGGGCACCATGTATTGTTAAAACGCTAGAGTATCCACGATGAAGTAGTTGTTTTTAGTGATATATGCAATAAAATATGATGATGTTCACAAGTTATCAAGTTTCTCTAATTTGGTTCCATTCTTGGCCATGAAGTTGGTGAAAACTGTTAGTAAAGCCAATTTGCATGGCTGGATTTGGAAAATGTATCATCGAAAAGTTCACTCAGCTTGTGTGGTCACAGGGACTAACTACGTTATACCTAATTCTCTTACATCTTGCGGTTGTTGAACGCACATGTTGTGCTAATGTCCTTTTCAAAGCTGGTTCGCTCTTTCTAGCAAGAAGTAATTCTGTGCCAAGGCATAATGTTCTTTGGGATGAATCAAACCAAGACTCTGAATTCACATTTTTCCATAACTATCAATTGAAAACCCATTAGTCATATTCTGAGGGATGCTGGCTCTAATTTTTTCAGGGCCATTCAATTTTGAAGCAGCAAAACAGAGGGAAGGGCTGCCAACTCTTCATCTCAACCCATATGGTTGGTCTAAGGTTATTTTCCCTCCTAAACTTTCTATTGATCGTAAGACATCCGATAGGTGGATTGCCAGATGATTTTTAATATGGGCACCTTCACTGTCTTTATGATTATGTAACCAAGAGCGATACACATTGTTCTCATGACATTCAGGTTTCCAACATCATATACTTGGACTCTCCGGCTGGTGTAGGACTTTCTTACTCGGAGCATTCTGAGGATTATATTACTGGAGACCTGAAGACTGCTTCAGATTCACACTCTTTCCTACTCAAGGTATTGCTGATGCTCATTTCCAAGGAAATAGGTGTCATATTTTCTAGTTACCTCAAGTCTCCTATTGACATTGATCTATATGTTATTCTGTTATCAGTGGTTCGAACTGTATAGTGAGTATCTCCGCAACCCATTTTTTATTGCTGGGGAGTCATACGCTGGAGTCTATGTGCCAACCCTTGTAGCTGAAGTAGTTAAAGGTAAAACTTGCTTGTTTTAATTTCCAGTTTGGCGCCTTTTTGAATCATAACATATTGGAGCATTTGCAGGACTTGATTCGAGTGTAAAGCCTGCAATCAATTTCAAGGTATACCAATATCTCCTTTTCCTTATCTATGCTTCACTAAGTTCATTGCGTGCAATTTGGGAATTATAGCTTACTCTAGCTCTAATTTGGTGTTGGAACTACGCAAGTTAAGCCTAGGATACCAAGTTGTGTATCAGGCTTCAGAGTACGGTGCCTAATAGATACATACTAAGTTCGGTTTGTTTGTTAACTTACAACCAATTTCTTGTCCGCAGGGCTACATTGTAGGAAATGGTGTGACCGATGAGGTTTTTGATGGAAACGCTCTTGTTCCTTTCGCTCATGGGATGGGCTTGATTTCCACTGACCTATATGAAGTATGTACGATTACAGTGTAAAAAAACCATTTCCAACAATTGGGATAATACTCGATTTATACGAAAACCTTTGGCACTGAACTAAATGATTGGAACAGTTCTTTCACCCATGACCCTACCAGCCATCCTCTTGATTTCGAAATCAATGGGAATGTCAGAAAGCACCTTTGCTAATTGATCTTTTACGCTGTTATTTCTTGCAGAACGTCGTCAAGGAGTGCCAAGGCAACTATTACAGACCAATCAGTGAAACCTGCGAAAGTTACCTTGCAAAAGTTGACAATGTAAGAAGCTATGTTTGTAGGCCTTTTCTACATCTTGGGGATGTGATTGGATCTTCTGATGCATAATACCTTCTATTGGTAACTACATGTAGGAGGTGGATGATTTGAATATCTATGACATCCTAGAGCCATGCTATCATGATGAAGAATCAAGGTCAATTACTGCCCAAAAAATAAGAATGCCAACCAGCTTTGGTCAACTAGGTGAGACAGAGAGGCCTCTTGCTGTGAGAAAAAGAATGTTTGGTCGTGCGTGGCCTCTTAGAGCTCCAGTAAGGGACGGGATTGTTCCAACTTGGCCGCAGCTTGCCCGCAGCAGTAGCAGTAGTGTTCCATGCACTGTAAGTTGAATGATCTTCTACTATTGTTGCATTACCTTTTAATATGAAGCACAAACTTTGTACTGCTTGGCCTCGGATTTCCAAGGAACATTAGTCAATTCGACATAGAATGATTATTGCAACACAAAAATCTTTACTTATTGCTTATTGACATTGCCAGCATTGTGTCTTTATAGTTACTGTGATCTTACATACGTTAATGTTCTATGGACGGCTAGGATGACATGGTAGCGACTGCATGGCTCAACAATAAGGCGGTTAGGAAAGCACTTCATGCTTCAGGAGTAAGCACTAGTACAATCAGCTTTTTTCTTGAATTAATATGTTATTTCCTATTATTTTCAACTTATTTATCGAATGGAATCATGCAGGGAAGTGTTGCAGGATCATGGGAGCTTTGCACTGACAGGATTACCTTCACGCATGATGCTGGAAGCATGATTCCTTACCATAAAAATTTGACTTCTCGGGGCTATCGTGCACTTATATTCAGGTAAATATCAATAGAGATGCTCCTGAAGTACAGAATTTCAGAAACCAGAAAATGAGTTCTTAAGTCAACAACAGTTTTCAAGATTCATATCGTCCTGTGTTTTCTTGCAGCGGGGATCATGATATGTGTGTGCCATACACTGGGAGTGAAGCGTGGACAAGATCCATCGGATACAAAATTGTTGATGAATGGAGGCCTTGGAATTTTGATGGACAAGTTGCGGGGTAATTATATCTGCTGGTGCATTTACATGCTGCTTTTGTTTCAAGTGTTTGTCAAACTAGCCATCTTATGATTTTGGTACCTATTACTGTTGGCTACCTGTCCCGACTTCAGTCTGGCTAATTGGCAGGACGATCCCTGATCCAGACAGGTTTGGTGGCATATTCATATGAAAAATGAAAAGGGAAATGCATAGAACATATCTCGAAGGTAGTTCGTAATGATAGACTAGTCTACAAGAAGCCTGATATTCAAATTGTTTCGTGATTCCGCAGATATTTGCAAGGGTATGATAAGAATCTTACATTCCTTACAATCAAGGTTGGTCCTATTAACCCTATTTAGTGGTGTATATAACAGGAGTTTAATTCAGATTTGTTTGCTTCACAAATCTGAGCTGTTCTACAAGGTTCTGATTTTCGGTTTGCTTCTGCAGGGAGCTGGACATACAGTTCCTGAATACAAACCAGGAGAGGCCTTGCGCTTTTACAGCCGATGGCTCGCTGGCTTAACTATATAGGTTGTTGTAGAAGTTATTTGCGACCATTGTTTGAAGCTAGACTTCAATTGTATCGACCATTGAGCTAGACTTCCACTGTACTAAGCTGAAAGAAATAAAATTTGGTTGAAGGCCAATTGTACCCAAATGTGCTTGGGGCTGCCTTATACCACCGATTTGTGCCTCTATTTATAGTTGTAAGCTAATAACGAGGTGAAATGACGGTTTCTGCACTTCCCACTGAAAAAACAAAGTCCTGATTTAAACCAGATTGTAACTGTTCAGGTTAGCGTGCTTCCTATTGTACAGCATGCGTATATATAAGGGTGCGCTGTGGCCAAAGGATATGGGGAAAGAAATACTCCCTTCATCCTAATTATAATTATTTTATTATCATATTTATTAATGTTAATTTTGATTTATGCAGTGAAACAATCAATTTATTATTTTTTTTAATTTTCGTAAAATATCAATGATAGTTTAAATTGTGTGTTTTAATCCTTGATATAATTTCCGTACATCATTAAGATGAAAAATAATATTTTTTTTCAAAATATATATTAAATAATATAAAATATAAAAGTTTTATATATAAATTGAGATGAAGAAAGTGTAATATTTTGTTATTCGGAAACTCTTCCAATAAAAAACGCCAAATATATCATAAGTAGTAGTCAATTGGCACTGTCAGTACGATAAACTTACCTAAAACACAATCGTCAATGAAGTTTTTGTACGTATATAGTGGGTATATCATTTTGTCAATGGACTTTTATACTGTTTGTGTTTTTCATTTTTATCGGTGGATTCATCTTTAGTTTCAATGGGGATGCAGCAACTAGTTAGCAATTTCTTACAATAAAAACAACGCTCGGATTCGCCCACTCTCCTCAATTGTTTTTTTTTTTACCCTCTTCACAAAAGAAATTTTTTGATTTTTTGATATTATTTTATATATATTTTGATTATCTTTGTTTTATCATTAAATAATATAAAAATGAATTTTTTTAGTTCAAATTATACTACATAATAAAAATTATCATTAGTGATTTACGAAAATTTTATCAAAAATATTTCTTCAATCAAAATTCACCTTGATATATATACAATCAAAATATTACAATCTTGATAGGATGGAAGGAATACTATCTAATTCTCTTTTCCAAAAAAATTAGATTATTCTTAAGAAAAAATCAATATGCTCATAAGTTTCTCACTCCAAATCAAAATGTTTCATTGTTTTAATATGAGCGTATTATAAACCACGTTAATTCTTTGACGAGTGACGACAAAGACAAAAACCTTGTACATGAACAGCCAGCCGAACAAGGATTAAACCGAGAGTGCTCCCATCATCACATAATACAGACAATAAAACATCATATGGTCTGTACTGTACCTTGTGTAGTACTGTACCCAGTCATTATCCTTTTGTCACTACACCGGACACGTGTCGGATCCTGACACCCTCTATCTCGTCACCATCGTACGGCTGTGGTTATCGTCGTTGCTCCTGTCCTAGGTGCGCCCAATGTTTTTCGCTCATAATCATTCAACATAAATAAATTTATTTATGATTAGATATAAATTTAATAATCCCGTATTCCTTTGAAACCCTCCGGGCTCCACCTAAAAAAAACAAAAAACAATAAATGTTCCAAACATCGTACAAATACTGAATTTTTCTTTAATTTTCCTTTTAAAATTTCCCCCACTATTATTTCCATTGCGCACTCGTTTCTCCTCTTCTTCATCCCCTTGGAAGGCTTGAATTCTGAATCCACTCACAATCTGCGAATTCGAAGAAAATGAATCGGAGAAACCATTTGAGACGCAAAGGGTACTTTTTTTCCTTTTTTATTTATGAGATTATCATTTTTTTTTTGTGGTGGATTTGTAGTGGCCTGATTTTCTTTTTCGGTGATCGTTTTTTTTTTTGGGGTTAATTTTTATCTTGGTGCTATTGTTTTACCTGGGGTTTTGCTCAATGATTGTGTTGGTTAGGTGTTAGGGTTTCTTTTTGCATATGGTGTTGTGCTGATTTGCATTTATGGTAATTCCTGTTCATGGTATTTTTTCCTAGGCCAAGTATGAGTTCCAATGGAAAATTGATTTTTTTTTCTATTTTTTTCTTAAAAAAAATAAAACAATATATCCACATAATCGTTAATTTTTTCCTGGTATCCTTAGAGATGTCGAATCCCTGTCTCATGGTTAGGAAGATGGGTTGCTTACTAGCATTAAGCTAACCTTTTTTAACAACAATTGATTTTAAATAGACATATATGATTTCAGATGTGTTAAGATATACTCCAATCGTCCCATATAAATTATGACGCTAACAACATGTATCTTGAGAAACTAAATTAAGCCACATAACTTTCTCACGGTACTCCACATATAACTTGAGTTATCATTGATGTTTCATGATCAATTTGTGAAAAATAATGTTTGTTCGTCCGATAACTCATGTTAAATTTCGGTTTGTGAAATGTTGACCATCGCAATTTATGAGGGCTGAGTGAGTATATGCCTATGAGGGACTATGTGAAATGAGGGGCTTGAGCTTGGTTAACAAAGGATAATTGGAGAAGAGTTGCATGAGTTTTTAGTTTTTTTCCCCCTTTTCCCCCCCCATATATTTAGTTTTGTTGGGGTTCTAGCCAGGTAATGTATTGGATTATGGGTTTCCTAATTCCTAGATATATTGTAGGAATCCGTTTATCAACATAGACGTTGCTCTTGCAGGATCAATATTGATCCGATTCCTTAAAAGTGATTGTACTTGTGTAGCTTTACTTTTGTTAATCGAGGAGAAAGAAGCATATCGTTATTGCGGTCAGTTAGCCAAAGTAATTTTCCATAGTTGGTTTTTGGGATTTAATATTATTAAGTTTGAATCTTTGAATTGGATCCTGAAAGGTCGTGTTTTTCCATAATTTTTCATTTGTTTGTTCTGTGTTGTGTTCTATTGCAGCGAATTCACTGTACTTAATTAGTAGTAGTACAACCACTCCAAGATTTTTTTATTTTTTTTGAAGGGACTCCAAGCTATTGTTAATCATGGGATTTATATGTAGTCCATACTATGATGAATTGATGATTCATCGAATTGCCTCAGACCTTTGTGAAGATGTTCAATTTGATCTATGATGCTATGTTGGGATCTTTGCTTTCTTTTTTCTCGCCCTTTTCTGATTCAGCCATCTGGAACAAGTAGTTGCTTGAAAGGAGATTTGTAATAATATTATGCATCTGATAAAATGTTTTCTTGCTTGTCTTTGCCTCTTAAGAGAAGAATGGTCATGCCGCATGTGTGAGCCATGGATGGGTTTGGCCATGCATGTGGTTTAATTCATGATACAGAGCTTAGTTAAGAAAACCAGTTCAGTAGAGACGTTAAGGACCAACTAAGCGGAGTAACTCAAATCCATCAGGCTATGAGTCTCTTATTTTGCTAATTTGTTTTAATTCTAGCTATGACCCTCTCCTGTCTTCCTGTCTCAAAGAGTGCAAGATTTTTGGGTTTGCTGCTCATGGCCAGACAGTAACATGAAAGTAGGATCTCTTGCAACTCATAAACAAGCTGCTCGATCTATACCGGGGTGATTCGTAACTTGATTTAAGAACAAGGAATACCCGCTATGAATTTTTTTAATACATCCTCGACTCGGTTTCCACATTCCGTTTCACTTAGCTTCACTACCATGTTCATGAGTTCTACTCTCTCTTAAAGTATGCTTAAGAAAACTGTGAGTGACTATTGTTAAAGCATCAGTGCTTGTTTTTGTGGTTATTCCATTTCTAATGTTTCACCCAATTATTTTCCATGACTATGTGTAGCATAGATCAACACATCCCAATTAGTTGTCATCTGTTAGTAGGAATGTAGCTCCGTTCTGATCGGTGTGTACACCCGATCTTATCTTTTCTAATTAATATGTTTTGTTGATAACGCAGAGTGCTTGATGTGAACCACACTGGGATGCTTGTCATGCGCTTGATATGAACAGTCATCTAATTTGAGGTACTACTCAGTCATGTTGAGGAAATTATGAATTGGTTAAAGTTGTCTGCGGATAATGATTTTCTATTGTTTATGGACAGTATGTCCTTATTTATGTTATGTTGTCCGCTTGCAGGTTGTTGATTGTAAGATCCACCTACAGATTGTTTGACAATGAGAGAGAGCACGCCTCTTATCGATTTGATTAAGGGACATGCATGACTCTAAGTCGTGCGTGCTCTCTCTTGTTGTCATATGATCTGATGGTGGAGGTGTTTTTGCGTTCTGCCATGATCTGATCGGCATGAGTGAGTTTGGATACTCGTTTATGAGCTTCTGTTCCTTTATACTTCTGTTCCTTTATACTCCAGTATCAATTTTTCAAGAGGCGGTATTCCTGGAACCGTGATAGTGGGTGCACAAGCTCATTTCTAGAACTAAAATGATGTATAGTTTTGGAGTTAAATAGTACATCTGCATGGCTAATAGTACGCATATGTTAAAATATGACTATATTAGACTTGCCTGTCCTGATTGTGTAATTCTTGAAGTCCTTTTGCCTATAGATAGGAGCCCTCAGTGATTAGGCATCCATCAATCATTGCTATTATAAAATATGTAGATACACTTCTAAGCACAAAGCGGTAACAACTTTTATGATCAGATTGAATGTGTGGTTTGATGCTTTCTATCAAGCTTCTTCTGTTGGTTTGTGGAAGTGGCACGGAATCACTCTTGCTCGGTATGGGGGCTTAATTATGCTTGGTGCGATATCATATCGTTTTCATAGGATTCTTTTTGGGCTTCTGCTATCACCACCACTCTTGAAGAACTTGAGGTATTTTTCTTGTTGTATGTGGGATTTTTCAGTAACGTATACCTGCATTCGATTCTATTATTCTTGTATAGCTTTTGATCTTTGTATATTAAATGCTTGTGTTTTGGTTAAGATTATGCATGCCGAATCTTTTGGGAGCTCTCTCGTTAGTAAGAGTACTTTTGGGGGCAGGATGTTGACTTCTATATTGAACAGGGCTATATGTGACAAAATGCTAGAATAATGAACTACCATTTAGATAGAAAGGTCAGAACAGTGATAAGCATCTTTTCCCTCTAATCACACAGTTAGGGCTTTGCTTTGCATATCAATTTAATGAATTTTTTTTTACCTATTCATCATAAGCAGATAGAGGGTGAGTTGCCAGAGAGGCAACCGCTTTGTTGGAGAACGTTTAGTTCTCATCTATACTCAATCATCCTGGCCTTGTAGTTCTTCTAGGTCAGATTGGCCTTGTATATCATCTTATTATGTGCCGACAGTTTAATTATAATCAACACTTACGTGCCGGATACTTGGCGACATAGGGGATGGCTTATATACTGGCATATAACTCATCATCTACATGCTAGCCCAAAAAAGAGAAGCTAGGCACCCAACTATACAACCCTGCTAATTAAAGTACCAATTAGATTATGCTATACAAAATACATCCATGGTATAACAAACTACACCAAAAAAAAAACCTATTCAGCATATGGTACGGACCATATTTCCTTCAGCATGTATATCGTCTTATTATGTGCTATGATCAAAAGCATCCATTTTTATGGAATTCTAGTATTCTAATGGTTTTGCCCTCACAAATTATCTTTCTGTCCTGTGTGCTGCCTTTTCAGGCTTCATGAGTGTCTCGTGCTTTTTGGTAACCCATCTTGATTGATCTTCCTTCAACTCTTCTTAAAAGTGGGTCATCTTTGTCTGCTGTGAATCTTTCATCATCAAATGGGAGTATCTCTATGTATAGAGTACTTATTTTATCATTTTTTTTTTCTACAGAGGTGTTCTAAGCACACAGCTCCGTATCTTCCCTTCAAAACAACATTCTATCTGAGGCAACTAGCACTGATTTTAGTATATATTCTGAATGCTGGAATTGAGACATGGTGGGAAATGCAGGTTTGGTATACCTGATTTTATGACTGTAACTGTGGCGAGAATGTTTTTGTTTATACTTGCTGGAAATCAATCAAGTTTCAGAAACCATTATATCAGCGCTAGTGGTCTTCAAGCGGGTAATCGTATTGTTTGTCCTCCAATTTGAGAAGGTTACCTTTGAAAAGCATGAACGTTTCCTTATATCTTTTAGTCGTACTGTGTTAGTAAAGATCTGTAATAAGCAGATCTCGATTTGCTCCAGCAATCTTTCATATATGCGGCCCTTGCTCCAGCTATCTTGGAAACTGATATGTCGTTGGCATTTCAGATGCATGGGTGGAAATAATCAATCCTGTTTCCGATCCTGGGGGCATTTGATCGGGGTAAACTTTTTATCATTTGGAAAGTCTTACAAACAATAAGAATGGGAACACCGCGATTGGGTTGAGGAGGATAGCATTGGTGGGATGACATGATTTCACAACTTCCATTAACTCACATCTTCTGAGCATTTTCCTGCAGGCGTGGTATATCACCAGTGCTCAAAAAGCGACTAGTACCTCCAAGTCGCGCTCCTTCATCGGCATTTTCATACCTGGATCGTAGACTTCCAGGTTGGTTGCTTCTGACGGGCAAGCTCTTACTGCAGACCCGAATTTCATTTGGAGCTTTATTTTGGCTACTTATACCTGCTGATAAGATGGATCAAACATCTGGTATGTGATTTTTATTTTATTTTTTTGGTTGACAATGCAAACATCTAGTACGTGATTGATATCAAGGTTCGGCTATTTGTTTTGAAAATCAGCAATTGTTGCCTTGCTGGTGAGCACCCGCGTGATCCCTTTTGGGACTTAATTATGACAAACTGGATGAAGCTCAGAAGATTGTTGCTTTATTAGGATTCTGAATGAATGTTCAAATACTGTGGATTACCCTTAAAGTTTCGTTGTAGTCGTTTGCTTCGTCGTTTTCTCATTTTGGAGTACATACAGTATATGTCAGACCTGTCAAGAGCTCCTGAACGGACGCTCTACGGCTTTTTCATTGATTAACTTCCAGCACGAAGTATTTAGCTAAACCTTAATGCGTCTCTTGTCATTGTGTTACACGAATCTAAATCTAGACTGTAAGTCCTGAATTTATATTGTAGTTCCTTCTTTCCTAAAGCACAATGTCTTTTGCGGCCAGCTGTGGTTGAACTTCGCCATTCTCAGAATGACTGCCAAATCATTCTTATATTATAGCAGGAATTACTATGATTTCATCAATTATCATGTACATTTACTTCCATCATACAAGAAAAGCAATTTAAGACTCCACAAGTACAATAATCAGGAACAGACAAAAGTATACAAATGTTTAGGCACGCCTTCCTTTTCTAATGATGTCAGCAATGATTTCTCCAAGCTCATCACCACGGTCTTCCTGTACATGATGCCCTGCCTGAGAAATCACCACCAGAAATGCAAATTTCAGTGAAAGTATTAACCAAAACAAGAACTAACCAAGAAGAAAGATGTTATTTCCTCTGTTTCGAATTATATACAACAATTTGTCCCGATACGAGATTTTATGTAAGAGTTAAATTTGATTAATATTAATATATTGTATTTTTTTATGATGGTGGGAGTTGATGTGAAAATATATGAGAGAATGTGAAAGAAGTTTGTGGGATGTGATGTGATAGTTTTTTTAATTTAGTATAAATTTGATTTCAAATATGAAAATAAAACAAATATTGTATATATTTTGGGATGGTCCAAAAAGAAAAGCATTGTCTTTAATATTAAACGGAGAGAGTAGTAGCTTTTTATCCGTGTTGCGCATTTGTTACACATAGATGCCCTTACCATAGGAAGGTCGACCAGCTTATGCTTCGAATCTCGGATGAAGTCTTCTACTCCATCAGGACTCAGCCACCGGTCTCTTTGACCCCAGCACACCGTCGTCTTCACATTCCAGTTCTGATCAGTAAGTATTCTCCTCATGTCATCAACATAAGCCTGCCCAACAAAAGATTAAGTGAAGGAACCCGTCATGCAAAAGAAAAAAAAATCCGAACATTGCTATTATGTGCCAAGGCATACAAAAGCCATCACGTTGTGGATATCGATATCCTGAACTGTAAGTGTCTAGAATAAATGAATCATCCGGGTAAAGGAAGAACATGTCACCTTCAACTGCTTCTTCATGGCTCTGCTAATGGCATTGAGGGCAAATCCAGAAGAACCTGATGTAAGATAGGGTCTCCTATAGACCATTGCATCCTCCTCTTTCATCTTGTATGGACCGCAGCTAGTCAGCGCCTTGTCGCTAGCTCTGAGAGGATCCTAGATGAGCATTCATGAGATCATCCTTGTGTTCATGTGAAATTCACTGTCATAAACTTGAGTCTCATATTGGTTTACCTGAGAAAATATCTCCCCCAGCAAAAAGTTGCTAAAGATGGACAATGTTGACGGAAGGTTGGCATGCTTCGCGGTTAGCTTCAACATGGCAAAAGGAAATTTGTGCTGTACGATTAGCAATACCAAAGATAGCAGAAGATCTTCACTTGTCTAGAGCCCAAAAGTAGTTCACCAAGGAGGACTGAGATTTAAGAAATCCGTGATACGAAAAGGACATAGATCGAGTGAGAGTTTGCAAAACCATACAGGAGGATTGAGCAGAATGAGATTGTTGACTTTGTCTTGATGGTTGCTGGCATACTTCACCACCACCGGTGAGAAGTATCCCTGCACAATGTAGTCTTGCGTTAGACATCCCTCGACTAAGTACTCTCCTTCCTATAGAATCAGATACATGTGCTCAATGAATTTGTTCACGGAACAATACCTGGACAACAAGTGAAACCTTGTCGAGAGAAAGTGCATTGATGAGAGACTCCAAAGAAGACTCATATTCTGCAAGGATCCATCAAACTTTCTCGTAGGTTAAAGAACCATGAAATAGATGAAATGATGAGGCAGAAACAAGCAGCTGGATTGAAGGAAAAAAAAAAACAAAAACCAAATGCTTGATGAGCAATTACCTTCTAGAGTATAGTCAAAACCATATTTAGGTTGAGGCTTATCCGAAAATCCAAATCCTGCGAACAAATAAGAAATGAAGGTTTTATTGTTGGATAAATCTGATATGATCAAAACACCTGAGCACCAGGTGTCGCCGTCATGGATCGGAGGGGAAAAAAAAGAAAGAAAAAAGCGAAGAGACCGACCCCCCAAAAAAAGCTATTACCATTTATCAAAGGATACAAGAACACCGTATTTTATCAGATGGAGAGAGAAATTAGTTTTTACCTAACCAATCATATGCAATGACGTGATAGTTCTTGGACAGTATCGGAAGGACTTTGCGATAAGAATATGCCTGTTAGCAGCATGGACCTCATTATAGGGTATGCATTAAGATGCAGGCGAGCAGGGGTCCATTTCAAACCAAGTGACTCCCGAAAGAGGAAGAGTCTGAAGAAAGGAGCATTAACAAAAATCAACTTATTAAGAAAAACTCCTGAATTTTTTCATTTATGCCCATATTTTTTGAGCCAAAAGTTGCTGATTTTCGTAAAGTTTGGCCCATCATATAGTGGAGTTGAAGAAAGAAGGAAGAGCTCTATACATTGACGACAAAAAGGTTGGATGATCTAGAACAGAATGCAAACCTGTGAAGGGAAACCATGAATCAGCAAGACCGCGGGATTATCAGCATTCCCACCTTCAACACAGAACCATCTATTGGACAAAACGATATTTATTGGTAATCCCTACAAAAATATTTTCACTATGATATGATCTTTTATGGCACAATTACCCTGATATGAAAGTCTTGTAAGAGCCAAAATCTTGATTTACCTAAAAACATCATCGGATGCCTGTGAACTAGCTCCCATTGCCAGCCCAAAAATAGGATCTTTGGCCTTCTCTCCTGGGCCACTAACAGGATGTGCTTTCACCTGGAAATCATTATGATTAAGAAACCATGATCTTAGGTGCAAGATCATAGAGCATCCAAAGGAAACTAGCTCTTTCCAGCTAACTATCCAATAGGTGAAATGCAATGGTCAAACTACTTGAACTCTGACTATCATCGTCCGGGAACTATCAAGAAAAATCGGGCATACTCCAGTCACATTACAACAACAAACTTCATAAGGGTTCCTCAGATCCTACCCTCGACAAAAAGTTCAACGGGACTCTATGGGATCTGACGTCATTCTTTTCGGGTAAGTTCACCCGGAATAGAGCAATCAAGAAGAAGAACTCACTATTTTCCCTTTCTTGAACCAGTCATCAGCCGGACTTGATCCATCTGAGTACTTCCCTGTCAACAAACAACATGTAATAACTAATCACATTCCATACGAAAAGCCTAAAACATTTCAGCTCATGTTTCTACATAGTATCAACACTAAAGTAACCACAGACACTACTATTTATAACGATCCAGTCAGGTGCGTGGGTTGCTAGTCCTAACATATACAGCCAAAAACATACCAGAACGTTGTTCCTTATCCTCGTTGGATGAAATTGTTGAGAATAGTTTACGCACATTGGATATGACGAAAATATAACAAGTGCACATATGTAAATCCTGGGTCTCTCCACTCATTACCCATTGATTTTGAGTTGGAACCCAAAGGTTTAATAGAAATGACTCCAATGTCCAAACCCATTGATGTTAAATTGCTCATAACCCAATTCTCAGAACTCAACTTTCTAACCGAATCAATTCAGTCCAACACAAACCCATGTTTGAAAATCATCCCATGAAGGGTTTTCCTTCTGCTCACCTCCGCTAAACGAGAAACCGTCGCCGATAGAAACAGGAGCGTCCAACAGATACCCCTGCACAGCAAAATCCAAAATCAACCACCAAACCAAGAAGTCAGAAAAAGGAAACAATAGAAGCATTTTGGTATCTGATCTTAATCATACATCGTCCTGTTCTCCAATTGCTCGGCAGATGAAACTAGATGCTCTTCTCCGCCGAGGAATCACGGCATCAGAATCGGCGAGACGGCGAAGAAGAGGAGGGGATTTGAGGTGGTGGGTTTGGAGACAAGAGATGGGAGGAGAATGAGTGATGATCATGGCCATGGTTGCTGTGCTTGGAGTTGAAGAAATGGTGAAAGGTAACCGTTGGAAAATGGCATCACCACACACAAGGAAAGTGAAACAAAGAGAGAGAAGAAATGGTGGTTTGGGATTCGGATGTTGCCGATAGGGTTTGCAAGGTTCAAGCTCGCCCACAACAATGCCCACACATTGGATATACTCTTCCTTCCCTCCGTACTTAAATTATATTAATATTTTTTTATTTATTAATTTTTTATATAAAAATATCAAATTATTTTTATTTTATATCACATCAATCCATCAATCATTATTTTTTTTTCTCTCATCTTTCTCTCTCGCACTCACAACGACAAATTAGACATTCCTTCTAAAAACAACACACACATAAATATGTGTGATAGATCAATCCGTTATAATTTCATTGGGACAAAGAGAATATTATATCATGATGATATCATTCGTAATAATTTTCTCATCTCTATCTCTATTTTAGAGAGCTACAATGTCATTTCTCTGCATAAGGAATCACTTTTACCTTTTATTCACCCAACAACCTGCCCTATACAGATTCCCTATCTTATTAAAAATAGATTTTTTAAAAATATTTATGAAAACGAAGAACTTGAAGTAAATAATTTGTATTGCTTAATCCAGGAATACAAGAAGCTGTTAAATAGGCTAAACAAATCTAAGGTATCTAACTGACATGAAAGTAAATCTAAGGTATCTAACTGTTAAATAACCATGATAAAGTTCACAAATTGAACAAATGGGCATAAAATTAAAAGCAAGAAAATGATGAAACAATAACATAAACCCTCAATTTCGTCAGAATTTTGAAGCTGCAAAACAAGTGAGGGATGAAATTGGAGCTCGAGAATCGAGTACCCAGAGAGAGTGAAGTGCTGATATTTGGATGGAGAAACGCTGTACGAGTAGTGGGGTTGATGGAGCCGAATCGTGGGAAAGGAACCCTAAAAATCTGAAGCGCCATTTGCTTCTTGACCTCTTCAGTCTCCTCCTCTCATCTGTGCATTTGGTCCTTTCGTTTCTGGCCTGCTCCCTGGTTTCTGGCAAACACAAAAAATAAACCGCAAAGATTAGTATTCGGTTCGTCATATAAATTTTACTTCGGATTTATTTTTTATATATATTAAATTTGATATATTTTGATTAATATATTATAATTTTGCATGATGATGGTGTGTTTCATGTCAAATGAGAAAAGAGAATGAAAAAGAAGGTAATCCACTGTAGAAAAATATTATGATTATTTTAATATAAAATTATTTTTAAATAAAAAAATAAAATAAATATTACAAGATATATAAAACGATCTAAAATAATAATTGTTATTATGAGACGGAAAGTGTACTTGTTTAAGATCAAAATTTAAGTCTAAAAAATACTATTTTGTTTCAAATAAATTTGACGTATATATATATATATGTGAAATGATGAGACATTTATTTATGCGCGTTAGATTTCATTTTTATTATATTTCTGAGTTGCAATGCGTGTTAGTATCCCCCTATACAATTGAGGATGATCCAATTAAACAACCAAAATCATATTCGTAGATCAAAGATAAAACTTTGATTGAATGTTATCATCACATGATATCCCAAAATCCTCAAAAAAATAATAAATTCTAACACTGATAACCATCTATGCGAAAATTATCCTGAGATTATGAGTTTTATCACAAGCTGAAGAGCCATCTCAAACTCAGGAGTCGGTACAGGCTAATGTACACTTTGTAGCATTTTACCGAAAAAGTGTTTTCTTCCCTACATCACAGATTCCAGGGAAAGAAATAAATAAACCTATGGTATGCATATATTTAATATTCATAATATACTACTAATTACAAAATTATCATTAAGATGGAAAAACACATTAAAAAATAAAATTTCCTACGTGTTATGTAGGAGAGTTATCACCATCCGAGGAACTAGACTGCCTTCGGCCACTAAAACTATCAAAACCTTGTGATGCAAAGGGAATAACCGGAACGGGGAGCATTGGGTTCACCGGAACAGGAAACTTGTGCCCAGCGCTAATGGCACTCCTCTCATTGATCATGCCGACTTCCTTGCAAACCCGATCAAGGACCATGAGGAAGTCTCTGACCACCAGGAAGATTCTGAAAGGGTGAGCTTCTTCCTTGGCTGAGTTCCCATGGAAGTACTCAGT
>JAOVYX010012229.1:0-32789 GCA_035668315.1 Drosera spatulata
GGTTCGATGCTACATAAGAATGGAGGAATTGATGCAGATATTGATCATAGGATTAAAACAGGTTGGCTGAAATGAAACGACGCTTCAAGGGTGTTATGTGATCCTAAAATACCTACTAAGTTAAAAGAAAAGTTTTACAAGACAGCTCTTCGACCAGCGATGCTGTATGGGTCAGAATATTGGGCAATTAAGTGGCAGCATGTACAGAAGATGAATGTAAACGAGATAAAAATGTTAAGATGGATGTGTGGACATACAAGAATATATAGGATACGAAATGAAGTTATGAGACAGAAAGTGGGTGTGGCTCCAATAAAAGATAAGATGAGGGAGTCATGATTAAGATGGTATGGTCATGTGAAACGCAGATCAGTCATAGTTTCTGTTAGGAGATGTGAAGTTTGGGAGTTAGCACATGTCAAGAGAGGACGAGGAAGACATAAAAAGACCATGAGAGAAACCTTGAAGTATGATAGGTTTGATTTATTGTTATTGTTGTTACATTCAACTAATTTTTTAAGTACATATTTGTGTTTATTTATTTATTTATTAAGTAATTATATAACCTTTCGAATTTTTTGAAAATGAAAAACATTGAAAAATAAACATTATTGATGATTTGATAAAAATAACTACATTTATATTTGATTCTAAATATGAAATCCATTTTAATTCAGTTATATTTTAACATCAATTTTAATTAATATTATTGCTACAATCAAATTCGAAATTATAAATATAACATCTCTCGTAACATTATCCGGAGAAATTGATACGTATGTTCAACCAAGCGGCTTGTCACGAAGGATTTTAAATTGCAATTCTTTGGCAAATGAAGATTGCTCGGACTCACAAGACCATCAAACGACGCGTATAGGTTCATGTATGGTATAGCCGAACCAAAACCACACTGAACACTGCTGGGAAGCCGCAACCCTTGTAAAACCCTTGAAAGAGGAAATCTTCTCCTCCGATTCGAATTCAACACATTTCAACTCTCATCACTGATCGACACCATGAACTCAATCGTTGCGAAATTCATCAAAAATTTCACCGGCTCCTCAAGATCCAGATTCCATCTTGGTTTCTCCCTCTCCCTCTCACTCATTAATTATTTCTTTTGACCTAGCAGGACTTTACCGTAGCAAATTCTCGAATCGTCCTCGATCTATTTGTTATTTTCGCACATTTCTTGTTCATTTGCGTATGATTTGCATTTGACTATTGTGCGTTTCGCTCAAAATTCAATTTTGGGTGATTTACAATCCATTTATTTAATCGGAGGAATTCTGTCGAACAGTGGCGGGCATTCTCTGATTTAGGGCGAAAAGGTTATTGTTGAATTGGGAATGCTGGTTTGTTTAGTTTCTGATAGATGACTATTTTTTATGTTGTTTTTCAGCTGCTGGTGTTCAGAGGAACTCCAGGCTGTGTCAGTCGACCCTATCCTTCGTTGATGACATTGTGGATGACAAGAAGAGTGGTGCTGAAGACGTCGATGTTGGTTTCGCTTCTCAGAAGCGAGAATTCGTCCCACAAGGGGTGGATCCTAGAAAGGGTTGGAACTTCAGGGGTGTGCATAAGGTATCTGAGTTTAGTCGTTTGCTAGATACTGTAATTTATTGGATTGAGGTGTTGTCGCTGCAAGAGAAGGTGTATCATCAGGCTTCATGGATACCGTAGAGTCCAAGTTCGAAAATATGCTTCATATTGCATTTAATTTGAAAATCGTTGCCAAATTTCATTATGGTTTGAGTGAGATGATGGAATTTCGAAATTAGAGGTGGCTCACATCCTTGACTAAGAACTGGTTTTTATACTTGGTGATCGATGAAAACTATGTGCACTAGGTATTCCATTGACCAAATGTGGAGAAGGTAAGTGAAGCATCCATACGGTCGCCTGATAATATTGTTAGTTGAACTGAGATTGGCGGTTATTTACTAATTCATGACATGTTCTCTATGATAAGTGGCAGCTTACTGAAGCTCATGTATGGTGTTGAAGTTTTTATAATCTTTGATTTTTCAGGCAATCATCTGCGGCACAGTGGGTCAAACACCTGTGCAGAAGCTCTTAAGGAATGGCAAAACATTGACTATCTTTAACGTGGGAACAGGAGGCATGTTCGACCAAAGACTGGAAGCTAATTACGGCTTGCCACGACCACCCCAGTGGCATCGAGTTGTTGTGCATAATGAGCCCCTCGGAAAATATTGTGTGCAGAAACTCATAAAGAAGTATGCACTCCAAGTTTTCCTTTTAAGTGCAAAATCAAATCTCTTCTTAAGATCTGAGGCATTCTCTCTTCATTTGCAGCTCTTCGGTTTATGTTGAGGGGGACATTGAAACTAGAGTCTACAACAAGAGCATTTCGGGGGAAATTGTTAGGTTATCTGAAATCTGTGTCCGTTTTGATGGTATGTCATTGTTAAATAGAAATCTTATTGCTTCCCTGTTAAACATGTTCCTTGTCCTGTCATAGGGTAGCGTAAGAACTCATTCAGGTTTTGTTCTATTTCTGTATTCAAAAAAAAAAAAAAAAAAAAAGGAAAAGAAGAAAAGGAAAAAGAAAAAAGAATCTGAAACCAAATACTAGTATCTCATTTTTTTCAGGCCTTTGATCTGACTTGCCCTATGTTGATGGAATGTGGTTGATTTTTTTTCTGTTCTTCATTTTGTGCATAATCAGCATTATAATAGTGTGTTCCATGGATGCGTATGCCCATATTTGCTTGAAGGTTCTCTGTACAAATTATGCTCATTTTATTTATATCCCTTGAGGTCTATTTCCAAAGCAGTTTCCCAAAACTTTTTCTCAAGCTCCTTTCGAGATCATGTGCCCAGAAATGCATGCAGTTAGAAAGGATTCATAGAATAGTCTTCTCTGTAGTTGGATCAAAGATTGCTCTATATGACCTGAAAATTTCAAAATGGATATCTTTTTTGTGTACAGAACACTTCTGTCTTTCATAGAGTGCCGACTGCTGAACATCTCATGTCGTGTTCTTTGTTGGTGTATCTCTGAATCAGAAGCACTGACATAGTGACATGTGAAAGTATAGTGCAGTAAAATGAGTCTCTTGGAATAAATTATGCCTGACTTTCTTTGATTCATATTCTTTCTGGTTTTCCATGGTCGTCCTTCAGGGAAGATTCGCCTTATACAGTCTGGTGGAAAAATCAATGGCATTTCCTTTGAGGAATTGAGTGAGTCCCGTTTGATCTATAATCAGTATCCACTCCAGACGTAGGAAAGATATTCTGGTTATCGCTGATTCTCATTGATTTCTCTTATGTCTGTTGAATATAGGTCAGGAACTTCAGGAGAAGGACGCCTCCGATCACGATGAAGATGACCTTGTGGTGGATCTCCGATCACGATGAAGATGACCTTGTGGTGGATCTCGAATCCTTGAAAGATGTAGACAAAATGAAGCTCGATGTTGTCTAACTTTGTACATTTTTTTATCTAGTTTGCTAGGATATTAGACAGACAGATGTACTATTTGACGGGAACTTCTCTTCCTTTGTTCACATCAGCTTCCCTATTTTGTTGATCGCATGGAATGCCTGCTTCTGAAGTTGCATTGCTTGCTGATGAATGCCCATCTGGATTATGTGTTCCATTTCTGTTGATTCGATATATGTGAAGCACAGACAATACTCGGCCATCATCATCTGAGATGTTGCTGGATCATTTGATCAGTACGGCTCCATATATTGGCAAGAAGCCGTTATGTTGGATGAGTTCATGCAATCAACATGTTCATCTTCAGTTGTTTTTTAACTGTAGATAAAGCTACGCCTAGGAGATAGGTTTCAGTAGATTTTTACTTGAAGCATAATTGCAATGAGATCGTGTGATGAAACAGCACTTGAGAAAGATTGAAAACATGAATAAACTTAACATCACTTTTTCCGGTCCTGTAGATTTGCCCGTTAAGATTGAAACAAAGGAGAGCGGCAATAACAAACCAGTTGATCATAACTACTCGAGGCAAATACAGGAGCGATACAGGTAAATCATGTGACTATCAACAATTACTTACATTTTAAAGCTGTTAGCAGGGAAACACCCTTTAACAAGGCAAAGGAGGGCATCTTCTCTATCAGTCAGTCCAGAAGCAGGTAGAAATCACACTCAATTACAAACCATTTCCAACCACCTTCACATCCCCTACTGCACCTTTCGCTCTGCTAGTACCACATAAAACACATCTAGCACTGAGTCACGTCCGTTAATGAACACATTATGAACTGACGTGAATGAACACAATCCAGAGAAAGAATAATCGATAACCCAATATCCGTGATTTTGAATCAACCGTCACGTGGATGCTTGGGATTGGATCGGCTTTTTTCCTTCCATGGCATCTTTCTTCCTTTGACAGTTTGCGCAAAGAAAAGGTCCTGAGATAACGGTTAGTCCATCAGTTGGTGATTCATCCACTTGGCAGATGACACACCTTAACATCCCAGAATCTGGGCTCACAACCAAGTCCTTTCCCAGCCTGCAGTTTGATAGAGGGAGATCAACAGAACTTTAGTGTCGAATGCAAAATTGAGTATTCACCTCTATTTCATGCTCAACAGACAAGAGACTTGAAACATATCAGTTCCGCAGTTCGTTCTCTTTCAAGTCCAGTCAGGTTTAATACAGACAACAGTCACACGTTTCTGATATGGAAGAGTGCTACATCCAATAGAAGGGATAGAACAGAAGAACCGAGGGAGAAGAGAGTTAGCTTTGAGAAGGATCTGCAGGCACCCATATCACTCACTACATTATTTAACAAAGTCAATATGTTTTCCATAGAGCATAGGAACAATAATTATCAGGAGACGCTGGAAATATAAGGTATCAACTATCAGGAGACATCTATACAATGCCGTAAGGCCAATTTGAATTGCATAATCGACAGTAGAGATGAAAGATAGCACAACCAAGAAATAACGATGGAAAATCAGGGAACAAGATCCCACGAGCCACGAAGTGGTTTCTGTATTCTTTCTGTCTTTTTCATCATCTGTTTATTGCTATGATGCCTGCATATGGCGGGATTGAATGGGTTGTTGTCGTTTGTTGCTATGACAGAAGGGCCTGCCAGCATACCAGTTATGTATGACAGTCCTTCATAATTTAATCTTTCACAAACTAAAGATCTTTTCCCTATGGTGTTTGAGCCTTTTCATTCGTTTTTCAGTGTTTTAGGGTCATTTCATGGCACTTCGAACAGATTTTTTATATGTTTGGAGAATTTAGGTTTTCCCCCCTCAAGTTCTTATCTTTATCTCTCAGAAATAGCTTGTTCATTGGCTACCAAAAGAGGGCATTTAGTGAAGAACCAACGATAAAAGCCAACATCATAATAAGATATGTGAGGGCATACCTTTCTGAGAGCATAGCAGATCCTTCTTCAAACAATTCTTCCACAGCCCCGACAGCAGAAAGCTTAGAGGATTTGGTACTTGAACTTGGGACCTTTTTCCGGAAGAATATAGAACTGAATGGATTCTTCTTCTTGGTGGGTGTCGGAGATAAAACTGGGTGGACAGATGGGAAAATGTCTACGACTAGGCAGGTAGTATCATCTTGGAGGCCACTGGACCTCAAAGCTTCCTGCAGACAAGAAAAACCAAATACATCAACACAACAATATCTGGAACAGGAAGGAATAAATCATTGCGGAAACCTGAGCAAATTTAGCACCTTAACCACAAGCTTTGCGGCAAGATCAGCTGGAAGGCCTCTGCAAGTTTTTGCAGCATTATCATTTGACAAGGCATCCCATATACCATCGGAAGCAATTATAAGCCTTCCTCCAGCGCTCGAGAGCTGCATACCACAAGATAAATCATGCCATTAATGACAACTCTAATATCAACTCCTGCAGGGCATGTAAGTATTAGCACTCACCTTGACTTGCTTAACATGAGGTACAGGGACAATATACTCCCCAACATCGGTATCACCAATAGATCTGGAAAGGCACAACCCACCAGGCCAACACCGAAGAGGACCATACTACAAAAGAAACACACAGACAGAACTTTTATTATAGATACAGAGTAAACAGGAAAATAAAGCTACACCTTATAAATGGTCACCCGAGAAAAAAAGGACCCGGTGTTTCACCTCATTGCCGAGGTAAAGTTGCCTCCCTACTTCACCACCACTCGCTGTAACACGTTGCCTCTCTTCTTCATTCTCTTCCAGGCGGTGATCAACAGTCAACAGAGAAACAACACCCCCTTGTGTATCCAATATGCATCGAGAATCACCTACCGATGCAACAGTCACTGTCCACCCATCTATCACTACAAAAGTGGCCGTCGTACCAGAAGTTTCACCTGCCATAATACCAAGCTAGTTAGACGGTAATCTGGCCAACTGGACCTAAGTAAACACCATGTCTAAAGAATCACCTTTCTGCTGGAAATCACTATCAGTTTTTACAAACCCAGCTACTAAAGCCTGTGGAAGGGCTTGAAGCCACTTTTCTCTTGTGGCACCTTCCGGAATAATACTCAAAACATTCTTGAGCAAATTCTCCTTGGCAAATACAGCGGCGGATATTCCATTATGCCCATCAAATATCTAACAACATACCACACGTTAGCTCTATCTCCATCATAACCAACATATATACAGAAATCCAAACCAAATATCCATAACAAAACTTTAACAAGAGTCGTCATAAGATTACCGCGAAAACAGAAAACGATGTCGAAGGATCCCCAGAAACTCTCTGGCAATCGGATTTGATCAGAAAATAGTCCTCCCCTTTCTTCGCCAACGCTGCTTGCCCATAGGTAATCTTCGGTTTCTCAACCTTCTCGCCCCTGAGCTCACGACCGATCAATGTCCCAAGTGGAACAAGGGGCGGCCTATCTGTCGATACCTCCATCTGGCTCATCGTCACTCTACATCTCGCAACCGCCTAAACCATCGCATCCCCAACCCTAACCACAAATCATCACACACATCAACTTAACAAAACCAGCACACTTTCCCATCATAACTTCCTAGCATAATCACACAACAAAAATACCCAAACCCGCAAAATCGAATCACATTTCGAACCCTAGAATTCCCAGGACCAAGCATCAGAGAACACATTCCTCCACTATGTTCTCCACATTATCATCCAATTCCAGCAAAATCAACAAAGTGAAACCAAAATCCAAACAATGAACCCCAATTTGAGAATTCTACAAAGATAAGCACAATTCAACTGACAAGTCGATCGGTTGAAGCGAGTAGAGGAACCAATCAAAGCTCATTCCTCGCCAGCCGCACCATGAATCTCTGATTCGGAGAGAGATCGAGAATCGAATCAAATCTATGGGGAAGAAATCGGAGATTCGAAAACCCTAGATTTCTGGGCTTGAAAATTTGGGGGAATTCGATTGGGTGAAAGCTCCGTGGGGAGAAAAATCTGTGGACTTTGTAGAGAGAGAAAAATGGGAAAAGGAATGAGAGAGAATAAAGTGGTGTAATGATTTTGAGGGAAAGGCAATTGATAATGATACTTGACACTTGGTGTGTGTGCTAATCTTGGTTGTAAAAATTATCCTAATGGACCTACTTACATTGTCAAGTATTGATTGGTTATAGGAAGATTGTCCGAGGAGCATGCAATGATGCACGAATTGATCTTTGAGTATTGAGCGTGGAGTTTTGTTTTAGAGTTTTTCGTTATGTAATGTTAATATTGATTTATTTTTTTCATATCATATCAACGTAATTTATTTTATCAAAAATTTGAACAGATCATGATAGACGAATCATGTATTATGATAGATTATGAGAAAGAATATATGTATTACGTCTGCGCAAACCACTCCAGTTCAGCTGTACAAATCATGTTCACAAACGATGACAAGCCTATTTCTTATTAAGCACAGTATTTCTAATGAAGTGAGCAGAAGACATAATCAAATGGCAATGACCACAAGAAAGAGCGAACCGTGCAACATGGAGGCCTCATGTGCTTTACTATTAGAAAAAAGTTGGGAACTTTGCTGGAATTAGTCTGGTATAACTATGAAACATTATTCTCATATTTGTGTGCATCAAATAATTTAAAACTGTTCATACATGTTCCTGACATTTGTCAAATTATGTTTCTCCTTGAATCAAGGCTAGTATGATTATTTTTGCATACCCGGCACTCACAATTTCGTCCGAACATGTTTTTACATGTTAATGTCGAAATCTTGTTTGAGAAGAGGCGGAGTGTTCAATGCAAGCAATACTAAACGACCCTTTCATTTCATTTTTAGCATCTGGGCTTTGCCCTTTTCATGCCTTTAATCGTTTTTGGGGCAGAAGGGTAGAACAGTAAACTACTAGTCCAAAGATTTATTGGGGAAAGGAAAACGACATGTACGGTCTCATAGTTATGAATCATAGGACAATAAATCATTGCTGGTGCAGTTACATTGATATCAAGTTTGATCTATATATAACAGGAACAGAAAGTGTGACTGATATATGAAACGTTTTGATAAGCATATGCCAAATCTAAACTTCTAGCTTAAGTTCTTGCTAGACAAGTTCACTGTTGACGAACCTAAATACCGAACCTCAAAGTTCACAGCCTATACGCTATCGCTTCTGTGACATGACGATAAATCGATGACGTGTTCAATGAAAGAAACCATGCCTTCAACTCACTACTGTGTTTGTGCCACTAACCAAGAGGTCCACAAAAGCCAAATATGATCACTCTATCCAACTATGCCAACGATGTTAATGGAGATATACCACTCCCTTATCACAATCAAGGGCAGAAAGATCAGAGATAGAGACTAAAAATTTCCAAGTAAATCGGGACAACTTTCCAGAACTGTAGTCTGTTACAATCGAACGCAAACAGTCGTCGTTCAATTGCTCAAGTATGATTCTGTCTCAACAATCGTGATTGTCTCAAATCAATCAACACCTATGTACTGATTCTATGCACATTTCTCGTTCCTCAATTTCGAGAAAAATAGAATAACTCAATAGAAGCATGAAAAATCATCATGGCGCACTGTTTGCTTCAGCTTCGAATATGCTCCAGTACTGTGATCCAAGATGCATAGCTAGGCGACCACAAGCAGTTCCCAGTTGAACAAAAAAACAGCGCTGGCACACTTCATTATATCTAAGTAACTGTATACCTACACGGTAAAGCAAAAACGTAAGCCTTCGGTTCTTTGTGATGGCTGATCACTTTGCATTCGCAGCTTTACGCTTGACATAAACAGCATGCCTTCCGTTCTTCACAGAGGGCAGACTAGTCCCATTTGACAGTCTTCGGGTTGGTGGCGCAGGAATGAAACTCCTGATACAGATAACAATCACAAGGAAAAGTTCAAATACATCTTCCAGTGATAAACTAGAAACTTTCAATTAGTAACATATTATGGAATATATTTAACTATAGTCCCAAATGTAACTTTTTAATATTCGTCACATAGATACGATTTATTGATGTTCGAGTAATCTATTTGCGGATCATAAACACATATTACCTCATTTCTGGGTTCTTCAGCGGCTTATGTTGAGATTTTTTTGGCTTCGAACTCAGTCCATTTGGCACACTCGAAGCTCTTGGAAGACTCAAACCATGCAAGTGGAAGTCTAACTCAGAAGAATCGCTGTTGGTGGCAAGTTCAAGCTCGTCCAGATCTTCAGCTACAGACGGTTCACTTCTGCTCGCCAAAAAATCAGAATCCTGGCTTTCTCTTCTGTGGGGAACATACCCATTTGAAGGCAGTGTCAAGGTCTCATAAGGCTGAAGCCCCTGATAATTCGCCTCAGGTAAACTCTGTGTCTCATCTTCAGAGTTCCCGTACACGCTATGCATGTCGATGGTGTCGTGCTTCACAACCACCTTATCAATCCATTCACCAGAGATCATGTCTGTCTCATCCTCCTTATGTCCATTTACAGTTTGCCAAGAAGCATTATCCTTCGCTAGATCATGTGGATCCAAGCTTCTCCTTCTTGGCTTTGATGCAGAGTTCTGCACCAGTTACCAACATTTCAATACTTGCTCAAAAAAGGTCTGTTATCGAAGCCAATGCAGCTCGATTTTACAAAGAAATTATCAAATATACCTTGATGCTACCTACGTTCTCCATCTGAAGCCTACGGCCACCTGGTATATCTCTGACAGGCCGCCACTGACTAACGGAAGGCAATGATGAGGTAGACTTCAGATTTAGTGTTTCTGGGTTGCTGGACAACACTGAACTGGAAACCTGCTCCAACTCTTCCTCTCTTTTTGCCAAAGCTGCCTTAAGACTAGCAATCTATCAGGACAAAAACTTCTTGTCATACAAAACAAACTAATATAATACATTAAACAAAAGCCACCTTCCCAAATTAAATGGCTAGATATCATGTGGCGCAACCTTATCTGGCGAACCCTCAATTGATTGCTTGAAGTTCTAGCTCAAAAGGACATGGCTTTTTGTTAGATATTAAATAGCCTTTTGGTATTCTTTGTGATACTCATTGGCAATTATGATAATAAAACTGTATCTTTGTAGAGTAGCAGATACCTGTTCCTTTAGCTCTTTCGCTTCAGTCATATCTTTATTAACCTTGGCAGCACCAAGCTCTACCGAAGAAACACGTTCAGCAAACTTAAGGGTACTCAGAGTTTCTCCAATGGCTTCTAGCTCCGGGCTTATATGAACGAACATCAATGTCTTTGCCTGCCCTCCTAATGTAGTACATCAACCAGAAATTGAAATAAGCAGAAAGTACACTCTATGAAAAAGCCTGATTGAGGACACTTGTTCGCTTATGACTTACCAAGTGCATCCTGGAGCAGCTGGGTGAGTTTACTGTTCCTATAAGGAACATGAGGATTTTTCTGAGCAAGAGAAGCAATCACGTCGCCTAAGGCGGAGAGTGATTTGTTTATATGCACTGCTTCCTTCAATCTGTCACCTGTCACCTCAGATTTCTCCACCCGTTCACTACCAGCCAGGTCAACCAAATGCATACAACCTCGAATAATAGCTCCTGAAGTTAGGTCTCTTCCTTGAACATGAACGGTTAAGCAGCTGAAGAAAATATAAGCTTTAGTAGTGTAACTTTGCCAGATTTAGGGATCATTATTCATGTCACTTCAGAAATCATACCTGTGAGAGCGACTACTACGTTCATTCATGGCAGTGGCACTCACTGCACGATTCTTCTGTCCAAGGTTCATCAGGTTGATCACATCCGTAGTTGAAGAAACAGGTAACCGGTTGGCATCTGGTACATTTATCCCGTTCAGGGAACTATTGCGGATTTCTAATGTGTTCTAGAGTCGAGGAAACACAAAGTTGATTTTCAACTATATATATGATAAAGGAACCATAAGATAGATGCAAAAGGCCAAGGAAAAAGGATATTTTTTGTTCGAGCCATCAGTGACTAGGAGATCTCTGACTTGTTCATTGTAAATCTCCATCATTTGAACAGAAACCTCGTAACTAAAGGTGTCTTGCCTTTGTTCAGCAAGAAGAAATAGGTCATTCAACGTCCTGTAGTTAACGCCAAATGTTTCTTCTGTGAGGTCATTGGGTCCTGACTGGATAATCAATCACATTTTTAACACAGGGTATATCATAGAACAAAAAGGAAAGGGAACACGTGCACAATGATACATCTGTATTGTTGTGTAAAATCAAAATATTCTTTGTTCTCTTACGACTCTTACCATTGTATATGTTTTTCCAGATCCTGTTTGACCATATGCAAAGATGCAGACGTTGTACCCATCAAGAATCGACCGAATAAGAGGCTGTGTATCAGCAAATACCTCCGCTGTGAAAGGAAGAGAAAAAGACAGGATTTTAGCAAGCAGGACAGCACCATAGATGGTGATAAGAAGGAAGAATTTTGGCAATGTTTACCTTGTGTTGCAGAAGGACCAAACACTTTGTTGAAAGTGAAGGACTTTTTCCCTTCTTTCCCATATTTTGATGATGGATTAATAACGGTAATGTTCCCAGCTTCGATGTGATCAACAACATTAGACTGACTTATTTCCCCAGGCAAGAAGGGCCGCACTCTACAATACACTCTAATGTTACCTGCACAAAAAATATGTCTTGTGAACAACAGTATGAGACGCTTCGGTTTTCACAGATAAAAAGCACTATGTTGGTATGACTTGATATTGGAACTAAACGCAAGTGATGGCTTTAAGAAATATTGCAGCAAAGGGATGAAGTTACCTTTAAGGTCCTGAACTTGGTTGTACAACTTGTAGTTTTCTTTAAGAACTTTTCTGTATTTCGAGGCGGCATGAGCCAGGGTGCACATGTGTTTCCCTGAAGGAAGTTTATATTAGGATACCCTTCGCTTTCAAATTTCTCAAGGAAAACGAGGAACATGTAAAGATATTACCTAAAAAGTTGAATTCTTCAAGGTATGTCCTTTGGAAATCCTGAATGCTCTCTTTGGTGGTGTAGATATTATACTTCAACACCTAAAGACATCAGCAGCATGAAGACAACATTCAAAACAATGTCATCAGCAATGCAACGGTAAGTTAAATAGATCGTGTTTTTCTTTTACTCGTGTTGGAAAATTTTACCTGAATATGTTGTTGCTGCTTCTCAAGCAAGTGCTCTTTCCGTTGTTGTTCAAGCAGCCTCTGTTCATCTTGCTCTAGCTGAGGCATTCCCTGGCCTTGCTGGCACTCGAGCAAAATTTCCTCATTTTGTTGGCGCTCCACCAGCCTCTCCTCGTGATGCTGATGCTCTAACAGGGACATGTCCTCTGGCTGCTGTTCAGACAAAGTTTGCCGCTCACAAACATCAGTCTTGTTAAGACTTGGCTGAAACTCATCTTCCTCATTTTCAACAGGTGAGCCAGGCTTCTCATCGACCTCAGGCATTTCATCAAGTTGGCTGTTTTCAGCAATCTGTTATAAGAACCAGACGTCCATCATTGTTATCCCCAAGTGAGGCAGTCTACTTACCGTTTTCCTTTATTTTATTTTATTTTGTTAAGATGCTGCTAGCAAAACCACAGCAGAGACAGGTACTTACAGATTCGATCTGATTTGCTGCATGGTGCTCAAACTCTTCCATGACTTTATTCAGCAAGGACTCAACAATCTGCAGTAATCAGCGGGGCAATTAGGTACTCTTAAAACATTGGATGCCCGCTGGAAACTGACAGCAGCAATCTTTATAACAGCAGTTCGATTTCCCTCCTAAAACAGCTACCATGCGCAAAAGCTGGTCTGGTGAGTTACCAGTCCATATTTTTATTCTGGATTGCTTGACATAGGCATAGTACCACCTAGTTGTTATCATCATATAGCTCAGCATTGCAACGAGGCATGTATTTATCGACTTCATATTTCTTGATGAACTTAAATTGTCTCCATGTTATCAACAAATAGAGACTAGATCAGTACTGAGAAAAAATTCTTACCGACGGAATTTCTTCTTGCTTCTTGTCTGCAAGCAGTGTCCGGACTAGCACACTCAAAGAACGGGAACTATTCTGCAGACAGGAGAAATGCATTAGTGGTGAGCATCCTTCCTTATTGAACTTAACTAGAACCTAGTCAGAATCATAAGAAAGGAAATTCACTGACCATACAATCATCAATGCTGAGATCACCCTCAGCGGCCAATGGCTCTAACGATTTCTCACTCGCAGAAGAGGTCCTTGAAATTGAATTCATAAATGGTTCTGAGTTCTTCAGTACGAAGGGCTTTCCTGTGCTCAGTGGTTTTACATTGCCACCGTATTTCCACGATCCACTCCCTCCTGCTTGTTTCCACTCATTATAAGATTTCAATGCCAATACACAGTTCACTATCCTTGCAGATTCCCCACCCTGACAATCACATTGAAATAAACGCATCCAAATAAGACAAGATGATAGATACATAACACATTTAAAGTAACCTGTCAAAGTAGCATTATCTAGATTATAAGAAGATCAGTATGTTATGTGACCCTCTCGACTTGGCTGCGGTTTGCTGTGCACATACCTGTTCCAGATCGGAAGCGTGAAAAGTAGGAAGTCCCATTTCCTCTATAACATGGAGGAAATTCTTGACATTCTCAAAGTACTGGTAGGCCATTAAAGCCGCCCCATCAGGTATAAGCACGGAATCATTCGGAGCTTCCACTACCTACAAATTGACCATAGTTCATACTTCCCATAACATAGCCAAGAAGATGTTAGAGTACTAATCAAAGAACAGAAATCTACCTTCGGCACTGCCCCTGGTTGAATCTTGTTGAGGACATTGCATAGAATGATCCCGCTCCTCAATCCGATCCTGAAATGTTCTTCGGATGGTTCTGCTGGCAGATCCTTTCCTGCAACCACTCCCACCATCTTCCTCAACCAACCTGCCGCTTCATATCTTCTAAGCGCTACAATATTCAAGCACCACATGATCAAACTCGTGATTTTTATCTCGAAGGCATTACATTGAATAATTTAACAGCAATGAACTGATAATGATCACAAACATAACACATGATTAAGTTCTCCACATCGCCCTCTCAACATCATCCTGTGAAAATCCTAAGCCCATAAGCACATATTTCGAACGTGAGACAATGTATCACAACACAGATTACAATTACCAAAAACACTTTGCAGTTAACAGCCGAACCCTAATCGTGACATAAATTTTATGCACATTTGGTTTTTAATTAGAGATTTCAGCAACTAAATCACGGTTCGACCAGATAGCAAATGGAAGAGGGGAAACGATCTTACAAGCCTCCTCGGCTTTCCTTGAAGCCAACTCGACGTCGCTCAATCGACCTCCGTGCTGCCGAAGAACATCTTCCACGACAGACGCCATGGAAAACGACGCCATTGCTAAGCACCGCGGAAAATCAATCCGTTGCTTGAAAATTTCAAAACGAAAAGTTTCGATCAGTTCGACATTTTTTCGCTTCAACGAATTCGAACTTCGAAACTTCGTTGTCGGAATTGGAGGTCGAAGATGATTCAACGGGAGGAATCGAATGAGGAAATGAAGATGACTTCTGATTGTGTGTTGCTTTCTGTGTTTGTTGGGAGAGATCTCCCGCCTCCTTCTCTCCACTGTTCATATTATTAGCGACTTCCAATCATTCTCCTTTTCAATTTCATCCTCCACTTTTCTTCTTCGGAAAATTTCACCCATCGCTCCTCACTCCATTTTTACCGTTCGACGAGCATGTACATTGGACGATATTTAAACCCTCTTATTATGAATGATAGTGCAATTTGTCACGTGATTTATTCTTCAAATCATAATATTGAGAATTAGTTTGGGTAATTAAAAAATTTAAGAACCGAATCGACGTAAATTAGGTTTCGTGATTCTATAAAATCGACCTACTATCTTTTTTTTTCCCTTTGTTTTTCGGGTTATCATGAACTCTAATCATGATTAGGTCACCTAAAGCATAATGTGGAAATTACTTTTCACTTCATTGCTTGAATTAAAAACGGCTCCAATGCTTTCCAGGACCGCAATGGACCAAGACGACAAAGATAGTGCTTTCCACTACCATAATATTCTTCTTGCATATACATTTTGTTGCTTGACGTGTAAACATGTTTAGGCAACTCTTTTTTATTTTCCCTTGCTTTGTGGCTATTTACAATTGCACTGAACAGAGTCAACCCGTAAGAAATGGAGAGATCATTTGCTTTTCCATCCATGTCATGAAATCCTATGATAGTTCAGACGGTACATGAAACAACTCGCGACCAGATTCAAGAGCGGCAGTCACTTCTCGTAGAAGCTGAAGTGATGAGCGGCCAATCCTCAAAGTTAACAAGGATAGATTCTGAATGATGGATCATTTAAAGACCATAGGCATTGTATGGTCATTGTATCGAAACCAGCAACGAGCCCGAACTGAATGATAACATACATGAGCTGAACGGACTCACACGAATATAAACAGCGCACAATTATGGAAAAAAGATCCCTAGATGAACTTCATTCTTCATTCTTTCCTCTTTTATTGGCAAAGATTTGCAAGTAACATCGGAATACAAATCTGTTTCATACAACAACTGAAATACATATATGACAACACTGATGATAGAGATTACATTTCTTTCCTACTAGTACATATTATTACTTCCACCTCCCCGATACAAGTTATAACACATTCGCGCACATGAGAAAACAAACAGGGGAGACACCACCGACTCTTCTGGTTCAATCTGCGACACAGGAAGCAGTATCCCTCATAGCTTGTCCTCGAAAATGGCGCACAACATAAGTTCATGAACAAACTCCAATCTCTTCGTCCTCTCCTCCTGATCCTTGACTGACAAGGGTGGTGGCTGAGCCTTCCTGTCACATTACATATGTAGTTTTAGACTTCTTACGTTAAGGGCTCGACACACAATGCAACTCATTAGCATTATAACAAGTGCAGATGTGATATTCATCAATCATATGGCCATACTTCACATAAGGGCTCTCTTTTTTCTATCAACCATATACTTTATACAGCAATTGATCTTCCACGATACTATGAACCCAAGTTAAACAGACCCAAGAGGCCAAGAAAATAAAAGGGGGATTTGGAAGGCCACAACCAGATCCGCACCTTTCTACCATATTCTCCTCACTTCCTCTCTTTGCAGGAGTAGCCTTGGTTGAAGAATGAGACTGCTCATTCAAAAGTTCATCAGCCATAGGCAGTATAAACGAAGATAACAACGGATCAGGAACTGCATTTGCCGAGGATAATAAATATGAAGAGTCCCCGAAAAGGGACCGGAGGTTTCCTTCTCGTAGCTCCTTCCTCAATAAAGATAGAGTGGAATACGAGCCACTTTTACGGGTTCTCCTCTTACGCTGCAAGTAACCTCTGGTCAAGGATTTCAAAGCTCGAGATACACATGCCAGCATTGTTCACAGTTATAAATGTCTTAATGCATGTCAAAAATTCACAAGGAAAAAGAGCGTAAAATTGCACCCCTGGGCTGATTTGACAGACGCAAACAGACGCAGACAATTTTCTAATCACGACTTTCAAACAAAATTCACAAAACAAACTTCAATGTTAGAGATACCTTCTCCATAATTCAACTAGATGCATAAATGTAGCTGTAGCCTTTATAAAGCTAGCAAAAGATAAGGAACCTCAGCTTTTTATCTCCCAACAAAAAGAAGCATTATTAAAAAAAAAAAAGTCAAGAGAGTAAAGGATATCTTAAATCTGTTCCCATGTTGCAGGGTTATGTGCGCAACCATATCGATCCACACCCTCATTCCACAAACCGGACACACCTGTAGATAACAGCAGATCACCACATTAGAGAAGAACTAAGGACACATCAAGGTTCATGGTCTCATTCTCACAGAAAGAAGATCTCCTAGAGATCTGAAAACACAAATCTCACCAAGCAAAGTAAACAACTAAACATGATACCTAACAAGGACTAAAGTCTACTGGTCTAATAGGTTATCTAGCTACGAGACACATTTTATGACCTTCCACTGCCCCTTCACTCACCCATTCAATCAAACAGAAACCAGGAGAAAGGAAAACCTCGTTATAATAACTGTTATAGAAGGACATTGAGGGCCAGCATGGAGTAAAGACCCCATCTCATCAAGCGTTTCCACCAGATGAATTATGTGAATAATACACACTCGATGGAGTTGAAAAGTACGATTAGGCAAACAACTCAATAAGTGCATACATTTGAAGCAGCTTGATTCACTAAAGAGCGTCTCACGAATAACCTCAGTTAGAAAGAAGATTGAGTGGTTACCACATATTTTGTGGGGTTGCACAGATATCATTTCCTAGGAAATTCAACCAAAACAAGAGCTATGGACAGATCCATTGATTGTTCTCCACACACTGAGTCTGAGGATTAAAGTTGTTTAATACTCGTATCTCAAACCATTAGAAGAAAAAACCTTTTCCACAAAACTCAACCAATGGCAGCTACGAAACAAATAAGACACAGCAAAAACAAACAACCTATCCCATCATATTCAAATAGAAGACAGAATGTACAACTATATCCTACACCGAACACATCATAAACTTATTGCTTTCTACTGCACACACTTCAATGAGGCGTCATAGCACATCATATATCATGCCACTTGTCTCTTAGTCAACAATCACACAGGCAGATAAACAAACTAGTCAGCTAAGTTTCCACTCAAGAACAATCGTAAATTAACAGAATAAACACAAAACAAACCCCATAAACTGCGAAAGATGAACTCTATGAGCCATACCCCGTTCTTAGACTCGAGAGGGTGCTCATCATCAATATGACAACACAACCCAACAATGTCGAAATACTCGGGACAAAACGGGCACCCCAACTCCTCCCTCACATCGTCTTCCACATCAATCTCCTCGAACCCCAACAACAAATCTGCACAAACAAAAACACCTCCCACAATCAATCCATCAATCGATCAATCCATCACATATTAAAAAAACACATGATATACATAAGATCGCAAAATGGTATACCGGATCGAGATTGGAGGGCGAATTGATAGTGTTTAGAGATCGAAGATAGACGAGCAGCCCATGAATCCGATTCCATATTCGATAATGGTCGATTTTGATTTGCCCTCGATTAGGTTTCGACGGGGAGTTTGGGAAATTCGGGATGGAATTGATGCAGTTGGGTGAGGAAGAGGGTGGAGAACGGTGGCTGGAGAGGGCGGAGATGCGGTGGCGCGGATGTGCGGCGGAGATGAGGTTTCACCAGGTGAGGGGAAACTCTCACCGCAAAGAGAGAGAACAAGCTTCAACTCTGGATTATATGGCAATGTATCAACTGGGGTGACGAAGGTAATTTAAATTTGAGGCATTTTCAAGAGTTTTTTTTTTTATCATTGGAAGATAAATGCATGAAAGTTTTTATGTCCAGTTAAATTACATAAAAGTAGGTTTTTATTATGAATTATCTAAGATAGCGTTGGCATCAGGACAACAAACACGTTGATCCATACATATCAAATGTTAAACAATATTGAGAAATTAGTTTTATCAAAAATCTTAACTAATAATAAAAAGTTCATTAGTATATGTGTAACCATGTTCATCATGTTGTGATAGTTAAACAATGATAATTTTTATGAGATGAAAAAGTATTAGAAGACGTTTCATATTTATTTTAATGATTTAGGTATCTAAGTAGACGTGATCACGGATTTCAGATCCAAAATCGTTGATTTCGGTTTAAACGAAAGATAAACCGAAATCAAAATCTTTTTGATCGATTTCGGTTTCGAGATAGTTTCGATTCAATGTCGGTTTCAGTTCTAGTTGACACAATTTAATTACTTTTAAAAAAAGTTTTCGACATGGTTTTATCCATAACTGTAGGTCAAATGATATTTATTTCAATAAATAATAGAAATAAAGTATAATATAAGATGAGAAAAACGGATATATGTCATGACACGTTAAGTTTATGTGTGTCTAATATAAATCAACGGTTGAGATTAAAACGTGGGGATAGATGTGTATGGGGATATGAACCTCACTTTATGATATTGGATCTATTAAATGTTAGGCTCTTATCTCAATATGTATCTTCCCTCCATGTTTTAATTTTAACCGTTGAATTTATATAGACACACATAAGCTTAAATATGTCATGACATATATTCGTCAAATACATATGAGATTGAAGAAGTATTAATACCCATATACTTTTATACTTGTTCTCAAGGTATGAGCCAGTGTAAAAGAAAATGAACTAATAAAGGTATAAAGCCATTTTCGCCAAGTACATTTAAAATAAAATTTCAATTGTTTAGAAGAGAAATAAACTGTTCAAAATCGAAACCTAATCTATTATCTATTTTATATATAATTACACAAAATATTCAGACGATAAACCATCTGGATAGCAAACGAACTGACAAGCAACATGATGTGACAGGACATTTGCATCGTTTTAAAATTTATAAAAGACAACCAGGTAATTTCGCATCATTTAAATTAAAATTTTTTTTTATCTAATTAAATCTTGGTCTTTGATTACGAGTTAAAAGATCAAAATTAAATATAAAGCATTTTTAAAGATCCTCTTCTCAAAAAGAAAGAAAAAAGTTAAAAAAGATCTAATAACTTATGTACAATTATTTATAAGATGAAAATCTTCAATTCTTATTGTAATATCCCGAAATTTTGATATTGAATATATTATAAAATATAACGCTATTTAAAAGTAAAAATAATATAACGAATACGTAATGTTAAATATAATGTCATAACGGTGTAACTTATATGTTTAACAAACGTACGTATTAAGTATAACGTGCGTGCGACTTTATAACGTAACGTTATAACGTTATAATACACGTATTTGGACTAATAAAATGCAGTCCCGAAAATATTTAAAATTTATAACGAAATAAATGTCACTAAGTTAGAAATAATTTTATCTATTTTTAGACATGGTTTGTGATAAAATAATAGAACGAAATATGGATAAAAATAGAGTGATAACAATCAAACGAGGGAGCGAATTTGAAATATCCAACCTTCCTCCCACCAAACTCCCTTTTCCTATTCACTATTCATGCGTTGAAAATCTCCTGACACGCTCGTCGCCTCACCCGCGAATCCCGCACATGTCTCGCATCACCTCAAACAGATCACACCACCACGATCATTCACCGTCCTGCAGCTCTTCCCCATCCCCATTTCCTTCTACTCGACAAACCACCATCAAAACATAACACCTTCTCATCACCATGATCGCCCTATAATCAGTCACCTATGTCTTACCGAACGGTCACCACCTTAGCCACTAACACATCGACATCATAAGCTCACGAGCCACTATCGCGTCATCGTCTTCAAACAATAACGACGGGAACAGCAAAAACGGACACTACGGTGACATCGGGAGTGTAAACAAACAGCAGTAGTGATTGAAAACAAGGAGACCAACAAACAAAATCACACCGAGGAGGAAAGTATCTAAAGGTAACTAACCAGATTCGAGACGATTATTTTCGTTCATCAACTAGATTCTGTTCGAGCATGTCTAGGCCCTCGTTTGTGCTATGTATTGACCAAGTAGGACGCATTTAATGTGATGTTGGAGTCGTATGAAGATTTTGTGAGCGTTTGGAATAAAATTTCTCCTTTTTCAGAAAATTCTGTACAGTCGAGGCCGCGACGGACATGGTCGCGCCCGCGATATAGCAAAATTTTTCAATTTCTGGAATTTAAGTTGTCTCGCCCGCGATTGGTCCAGGTCGCGTCCGCGACGGGGCTCTGTCCTGAAGACAAAACTCCCCTGTGCGTCAAACATCATATTTTTTTGCTGGAATTAAAGCGGGATCCCCGTCCTTGGTGAGCGTAGCATACATTCATCGTAAAGAATTAACCTAAATGCGTATATGTGATACATGAACCTTGCATATAGAAATGGTTATTAAATATGCATATATGACTATACGACACCCATAACGCACCGTGATAAGTGCAGAATAACCTATTAAGATAATAACAAATCAAATTATACACTACTACGATATGCTTAAATATACAAGCACGAGATGATCTTATAATACATGAACGACGTTAAATAAAATCATCATAACGCATGTCTAAGAGAGCATTGAAACGAGTTTGAGATTTACACTACGGGCCATACGAATAAATGAAATACAAACCAACGATGAACACCTAATCAAATATAAAGGCTGAACACTGTACGTGGTGCATGGACTGTCAAATCATTTGTCGTACTACTCTGAAAATGTATTGGAGGCTGTACCCCATATTGTCGAGGTCTCATTGCGAAGAAGGTCGAATGTGATGTCTCTTTTTGAGAATTATTTCGAATGTCAAGTAAAAATCATCGAGAGTGAACTCTAGCCAATCTTCTTGAGTCATCGTCACGGGTGAACTGAACTAATTAGAGAGCGTTGGGAAGCCCCCATCCTCTTAGCATGCATGCAGCGGCTTCAACGTCGGACGTGACGTGGCCACTGGTTACTCTCTGCAGGGAGGCCTAAATCTATCCTAACGAGGAGCAAATAGAGTCCGTTGGAAACGCACTTTATCCACTAAAGTGTAAGACAACGTACAATCTTGACACGTACATATTGAATCGACGGATTTTTGTAACACGATCGACGATTGACGAATCTTGTACTCATAGTCTGCCTGTTGAAAACTCTCGAGTCATGGGTTCATGCTAACAAAATTGAAATATAAGAAACGTGAAATCATACATATACTCACACGTAGTATGACATATTTATTTTTCTAAAAAGTATAACTGTTGTACTGGTATTCATTGATTTGTCATAGTCGGGGGAGTACCCTGCAAATATAAGATATATACTCTAGGTTACCGAGTTTCATACTCACGGGTTATGTATTCCGTTTGCAGGTGAGTTATCATACGATCAGTGAGGACGTTAGTCGCCTTACGTATTTTAGGAGATGTTGTGATGAAACCTGTAATCATTTTGGATATGTAATAAATGTCACGTAATAATCATGTCGTCAAATTATGTGATTAAATAGTTTCTGCACTACTGATGTAAAATGATTTGTAATAGGTGAATAGATTGAATTGAAACATCACATGTATTTTTCTTAACTCTTGATACCTCTAGACCCGTTGGTTTCGTTAGCTTTGTCATAAATCGGGTTCGTGGCGGCATAACATCACGTGTCCTATTAGCGGAGCTCGGGACGTTACACTTATAATAAAACTAGAAGGTTTTTTTAATCATTTAACTACAATGATCTTTATATTGTACGAAAATAATTTCATTTTAATAGATATTTATAATGGATGTTTAATGTTTTCTTATATCATCAATTTGTATTTAAAAAACAATTTTGAATATTATATTATAAACAATGTATACAAATACTAATATATAGCTTAAAAATTTAAATCAATTCATCTATAAATGTTAAAATTTTATTGAAAGATCAAATTATATATGATATATGATTTGAATTGAGTTATCAAATATGAGACGTTTTATAAGTGCAAAATCTTTTAAATGATATAGATATATATTATAATTATATTTTAATTAATATAATGTTATTATTATTATTTTTGGAATTTTTTACCGTGCAACGCACGGTTAGTAATCTAGTTAAAGGTTAAATTGTTTATTGTTTACAGGTTGAAGTGAAATCTGAGTTGAAAGTTCATCACAATGGTGAAAAAATAGATTCCCTTATGAATAAAATGACCTATTAATCGTCTAATGTTTTTTTTTTCTTTGTTTTTCAATTTCATGTATTCATCGATTATTTTTCATCTAATTTTTTCTTGCTGTTAATTGTTTAATATTGTGATGTTGGACGATCAATCCTAAATTAAATATCATTTATGAAATTCAACGATAAAAAAAAGCCAATCTTCATTTTCAGAACTCAACAAGATCTGTGTAAAACATTAGATGTTAAGGACCATAACATTTTGACCACCATTTCATGACCCGGCAAAGGAAACCACTTTCTTCCACAACCTAACCAACACCGACCCGCGCCGGCGCTCTCCACTCTCCTCGCCGCCGTCCGCCGCCGATCGGCGACAACAACCGCGCCCCCTTGCTCCGGCGATCTCAGATCTCCGACATCACAAACCCTCACACAGCCATACCGATCTCGAATCCTGACCACACTGCGCCGATCCCGATCACTCGATCGCCGGCGACTCTTCAACGACTCCTAACCTAATCGAAATCATCGAAAATTTACACTGGAGTGGAGCAAGTTGAGATAGATCGATGTTGTCTCTTTTGTGGAGTAATGAGAGGGAGATGAGGAGGTGCGGTGGAATTGGTGGTTTCAGATCCACGATGATGATGATGATTAGGGTTGTGGATTGACTTAGAGAGTAATTGAGGTCGATATTGTTGAGATTGAGTGTTTTTTGAGGGAGAGATTGTTGGATTTGCGATGGCGACGAGGAACAGGACGATACTGTTTAGGAAATACAGAGATGCGTTGAAGAGTGTCCGTGTGGTGCCGTCGGCGGCGCAGAAGGGGATCGAGTTGGTTAGCTCGTCGCTTTTGAATCGCGATGGGAGGTATACTGCGCTCAGTACTGAAGATCCTGGTGCCAGTTCCTCTAGGTGAGGGTTCATTTGTAGGTGTGTATAGTCTATTTCTTCACGCTGGTGATTCATTGTTAACGAAAGCGAGTGTGATTCGTGAATGTGTACACACATGAGAACGATGTTAATCATTGAATCCGGTGTGCTTAAACTGTGTGATGATGTGAATTTGATGGATAAAAGGATGATAGATTCTGATGAATTACTGAAATCAAAAGGGAGTTTCTCTAGTTGTCAATTGAGTTGTTTCAGAAGAGATTTTGGACGTGGTTCATTGGGATTGCACCTTCCTTGTCGATCACGTTCCTAGAAGATTGTAGTGATCCTGTGATTGTGGTACGCAGAGAAATGCCCATGCCCACGTAACTTTTGGGATAATGAGCGGACGGTATTTTGTTAATTAACATGGGTCTATGACTGATAATGGTCTTGTGTTTCATTTATGAGTCATAAACCTTTGTTGAGTATCAGTAAAAGGTGAATGATGTCTTCACTGTGTCATTGATATTGCTTGAATTTTATGTAGATTTCCATAGAAAGTTACCAATTGTACAAATGTTTTTTGAAGAAAGTACAAGGTCAGTTGCCTTTCAACATTAGAAGGATCCTGTTTCTAGCTAAGCACTTCCCCCCCTTGATACAGTGGCGGTGAAGTTGTTATTGGTCTGCCACCAGCATGGGTAGATGTGTCCGAAGAGGTGCAAGACAATATTCGACAGGCACAAGCAAAGATGGCAGAGTTGTCGAAGGCTCACGCAAAGGCTTTGATGCCTTCCTTTGGTGATGGCAAGGAAGATCAACATAGGATCGAGGCCCTTACGCATGAGATAACGGATCTTCTGAAAAGATCTGAGAAGAGATTACAGAGACTGGCTGCTGCTGGGCCTTCTGAGGATTCCAATGTCAGGAAAAACGTACAGGTATAATGCTTATTTTTGTTACATCTGAGATCCATGAACACAGAAGAAACTTGAATCGAGGACGTGTTAACTTATTGACCTGATCTTAGAGCTTGGAACTTGTTTATTCATTAATCGGACGTAAAAGAAATGAAGTAATCCAATCTTGTAGCTTCCATGTTGTTCTGCATGCCTTTGTGTTATTTGTTCTCTTTCTTGCTCGAAATGTCATCCTTCCTGGGCCAGAATTGCTTGCATTCTGTTATTTCCTTATTTCTTTTTGTATTTTTGTTTATGTTGTACCGTTCCACTTAATAGGTTAGTGATCCAGTATATTTGTATTTGCTTTGTAATTGTCCATGAGGTGACTGCCTCGCAGACTTGTTTCTTAACATTGAAGTTTGCTGCGAGGTTGAGCACATAAAAAAGGTCGTGGGAGTCTATTGTTGATCTGTCATCTATGTCTGTGCTACTCTATGTGTGCTAGCGTGATTTTCCTAGTGTTCAGTGGTACATTCATGTCATTATCTGTTAGGTTCTGCCAGTGTCCTGTATTTGGTCAATACTTTCTTCTGCATAAGTCTTTCTGTTGATTGAATGCTCATGGCTCTGAGTCAAATGCAAAGTGCGGTAGGCTGTGCTACTCATACCATTTTTCTCTCTCACTTTCAACTTTCAAGGGGTTTCTTCTAGTGTCAATGCGTCATACGTGCAAACTAAAGAGATTTTGGCAACTGATCTTCTTTTGTCCTTTCCTGTGAGAGCATTCGCTTGAAGAAAGTGCTCTCGAGGCAGCTTATTGGTTCACTCATTTTAACTTTCGGCTCCAATTGCAGCGTTCTCTAGCCACTGACCTTCAAAATTTGTCAATGGAACTGCGCAAGAAGCAATCTTCTTATCTAAAACGACTGCGACAGCAGAAAGAGGTAGGTCCTGTTATAAGTTATCTAGGTCAGATGCCACATGCTTTTCTAGAATTCAGACTGTTCTTCCGTAGCAATTTTTATTTATTTATCTACATACCTCTTGTTTTCTTGTTCAGGGGCAAGATGGGATCGACTTGGAAATGAATTTGAACGGCAGCAAATCACGAATTGAAGATGAAGACCTGGACGATTTGGTAATGCCCTCTTAACTTAATAATACTTCTCCTTTACCTTTCTCATAGACTTGAAATGTCTTGACAATTTTCGTGGATTAAATCATTTAATTCATTCTGCAACATCAAGTGAAATGGTTGCGTGATTTGTAAAACCTTTCCTATGTTTGTTGGTTGAATATTAACTGAAGTGTTTGATATCGAGAAGCCATGGAATCTGAACTTCTTGGTTCCAAAGAATCCAGACCTCTCCACCGTTTGATGTGGCCAATAAGTTTTATTAATTTGTTCCTGGCACGAGTTTTGTATACCGTTTCCTCCGTATGTTACATTATGTCAATGGGTCCTCAGTGTGGTACATCATGTCAAACAAAAGTCATGCTGCTCCGAGGATCATATCAAACACGTGCTCTAGTAGTCATGCCTGCACAGCTTAAGCTATCTTGAGAAGGTGGTGATTTGTCCTCACGGTTCAGATTTTTCTCAGAAGATGAGATTTTGTATTCACATATTTGGGAGGGAAAGGTGTGACAGAGGCAAGCTGACCTTTTTGGAAAACACTCCCTCGAAAAGCTGTTGACCTCTAGCATGGAGTTAGATGTGAATTTGGACATCAGGGTGAACAACCATGAAGTATCTTTGTTTGATATCTGAGGCTTTGTTTGTGATTTTTAATTGGAGGGCTGAAGTTTAATACTGCCATCTAGTTCAGCTGAATGATACCAAGGATAGGAAAAATGACTTTGCCCATTTTCATGTTGGTTTGTGCTACATTGGATGCTTCTCCAAGAGTTTTTTTTTTTGGTATTATTTTTCCTTCTTTGTGCCTACATTTGTTTCCACTGTCTCTTGCCAATGGAATGACGTTATCTTTGATTCTGCAGGGGTTTAATGAGATTCAGCTGGCCAAAGTAAAGAAAAATGAGGTGTTGACAGCTGAAAGAGAGCGAGAAATCCAGCAGGCAAGTCATTGCTGTAAAATCATACAATCACATCTCTTTTGTGGCCTGAGACTCATTCAACCATTTTTTTTTCACAAAGATGTTGATCTCCGTTACTCTATATTAGGTTGTGGAATCGGTTAACGAGCTCGCCCAAATCATGAAGGATTTATCCGTTTTGGTGATAGACCAGGTCAGGAACTAAATGATTTATGATTGGTGGATCTCAAACTTCTCTGGATATTTGCCTCATATCAAATTTTCCCCCGTGTTATAGGGTACAATTATAGATAGGATCGACTACAACATTCAGAATGTGGCAGTATCAGTTGAGGAAGGCTTTAAACAGCTACAGAAGGTACTCTTTCTCTTTATTTGTCACTTTAATCTGCTGCTATCTATTTTCAAATATAGGAATTTTGGTTCGAGTGGTGGTGCTGGTTCAAGTATTCACCGCCATCTGGTGTTCATGGTTCTCTACAAGTTGTAACTTTTCTTGTTTACTCAATCTATCCATGTCGCCTTTTCTAGTGCATGTATTCTAAGGTTTATAATGTGTGTATAATTTAATTTAAACTTTCAAATTTCATCACTGGTCTGCAGGCAGAAAGAACTCAACGACAGGGCGGCATGGTGAAGTGTGCAACGATTCTCATTATCATGTGTTTCGTCATGCTTGTGCTCCTGATACTAAAAGAAATTTTCTTGTGAGGTGAAATCCACGGATATTACTTGAACTCTTGGCGGTGTCTGATCTTGTTAGCTACCCTCGGCCTGGATGCTGTTCGTTCAGCTACCTCTTCTGCATATCGTGATGAGCCGCCTCAATCAGACTCCCACATTGCACATTCACTTTCTTTAGCGAAAAAGTACTCCATTGTTGTAGATAACAGCTGACGAGGGATTTACAACTCTTCGCTTGCATGGTGAGGAGCTCCAGTGTTGTGCTGCTGCTCTGCAGAACTATGAAGGGCTTCTTGAATAGTCGTAGCTTTTCCTCTTTTTTTTTTTTGTGCAATGCATTATTGTCGTGAGTGGAACTATTTTGCAACATGAATTGAATTTTTCTTCTGAAGGAAATAGAAAGTCTTGTTCATTCTTTTATGGAATTTTTATATATAATCATTTCAAATCTTAAAAATTTATAAATAATCATCTTAAATCTTCATATTTACATAAATATTATCTAAATCATATGAAATTTAAATAATATCTGTTGTCGTTAGTAAATCCATTGATATTAATAATTTTTGATATTTTTCTTTTTTTTTCTCTTGTTTAATATTTTCATGATTTAAGTGGTCGAATTAGAAAATTTTAATAAAATAAATAAGATTTGAGAAATAGAAAACTTGATGAAAATAAAAAAATAAAGAAAAAAATAATATGTTTTAATACAAAGGGATGCAAAAGTTATATTGTTGAATAGATTAGACAAGAAATTTTTTAAAAAAAAATCGTTCAAGTTAAGATTTTATTAACTATAATAGTTAGTTTGAAAATATCGTATGATTTGAATAATATTTTTGAAAATATTATATGATTTGGATAGTGCTTTTATAAATACGAAAATTTGAGATGATTTTTTTTATAAATTCCACCTATTTATAAGTAATTTTTTTTTTCCTAATGATAAAATTTCCGTTCTTCCATTAAGAGCTCTTGTAGCTCAGTTGGTTAGAGCATTCTACCCCTAATTTTCCTTTTTTTACCTAACACAGTTCCCAGTAGTCATCCACAGCCATTGTGGGAAATGATCACCACAAGTCCCCCAGGCTTCTTACGTCTATTGACATACTTGATTAATATCGGAATCAAATCCCTCATCCTAAAAAACAAAGTAGTGATTTTCAAAATATTAAGAAAATGTTGCAAAAAAACTTCAACATATACCTACGCCAGGAAACAATTTCTCTTCGAAGACAATCAACTAAATTTGCCAAGTTTATCCTGGAAAACCTTTCAAGGCCATGAGTCATTACTCTTTTTTTTTTTTTGGTGTGATTCTTGATGCAGTAGTCTAACAATGGTAAAGGAACGAAGTATGAGGAGATACGCAAACAGATCAGCAAAAAAAATTTCAGAACAGAATACCTTGGGACCTCAGGCCTGTTCACCATACAGGTTGTAATATGATGCACCTGTGAATTTGGAACATGACAATCAGGATTAATCAGTGTTTGAAACGTGCTGTTCCACCCACCTTGGAGATCTTTAATGGCAATCTCAATAATCCTGTCTTTCAATCTGCTAAGTCCAGTGGTCTCGATATCAACAACTAAGTAGGTCACTCGGGTTGCCGAGTCTTTACTCTCGCTACTCTGTAAGTGAAGGTCATTGGGGAGATGGACTCGTTGGAATTCTGCACTCACAACCTTAGCTATGTTTAAGTTAGTGCTCTCTACTAATTCCCCTGATTTCCGAGGAGCAATGCTTGCTGTTGCACTGGTCACCGTCCTGCCATGGCTGCCTTCAGAGTTGGGCGTCCTTGGTCTTCCTATCCATCTCTTTTCAGGTATGTTTCCTGGTTTATGAACATAGGAAGCGAGTACCCTAGAAGCATAACCATTGATGCTGCTCTTCCTTTGAAAATTTTCCCACAATATGCTGCCAAATGCGTAAAATCTGCTTTGCGGAATTTGAAACATTGAAAAGCACATTGAAGCTGTCTTCTGCTCAGCCTAAAAGCAGGAGGAGACCAAGAATGGAGCTTGCAGGGCATATGTGGCTACTTCAGACCTGGGAACATAGGCCAAACAGGATTAAACAAAATGAAAGATAAAGATTTACTAGTGTGGTTCGAGTGAGTGATGAAGGAATTCCTTTCATCAGAACAGTTTTTTTCCCCACAAGCAACAAATCATGTAGAATTATACACAAGCAAGTTCTTAACATGGTGAAACCCCAAGACGGGGAAACATCCGCAGCCGACAAAATCTCCAGAAGTAAACTTGAAAAGAAGTACTGCAAAAAGAAGCGGATCGGTCGACAGTCACACACCCTTTGCTCCCAGAATCTCTCTTCACCTACTTTGCAAAGTAATAGATCGATTTTTCACCCATATTTCCTAACTTCTAGTTGGTTGAAGAAGAACACAACACTTGCCACTTCCAAGTTTAGAGTTCAGACATAGTTTTCCTTCCACAATCAACCCACCCACTACGCCTAAACGAACAAAACCACCCACTACAATTTTACGGGCAGGTTGTAGGTATTATCAACAAACGCAAGTAAAGCAAAAAAGTATATGCTAGCTATTTGTCATGGACGAATTCTGGAGTAAAAGTGCGGTTGCACTGAATCAAGAAACCAGACAGAAACATAGAAATGAACGTCGTTCAGGCAAATGTGAAAGTCTCCAAGGCAATAAGAAACCTAATTGAACCGAGTGTCCAAGACTCAATCTGCACCGAGTGTCCAACCAAAACTTTCTGAATATGAAGAGAACATGCAACCTAATTGAACCCATCACAAGAAGATCCAAACAAGCACAACACCTCATCACCTAAAAGATCATATGTCAACCACATTGAAATCTCAGGATGTAAGAAGAAATAAAAGTGAGCACCAATTTATGAACGACCTAATGAGTAATGAATCAATTATGTTAGGCAAGCCACAGAAAGGGCATTACATCACGAGGGAAGCCTAGATTGGCATATAGTGCTATCCCATCAATCCAGATTCTCATAAAACCATTGAGGTATTATGATAAGTCCCGCATACTATAATGGGCATTGGTGATATTCCAAGAAGGTATCCCCTCAATCCATCCAAAATCATAACTTTCACAATTCCCTCGATCATCAATGCCCTCCAAATCCCTCAAAACTTCTAAACCAAATACCCACACACACCATGAAACACAGCCAAGAAAGCCTATCATCTACATTCTTCCACGTCCAAAATCAACAGATAAATCAATCCAACACTTGAAAACAACAGAACCCATGACCCAAAAACACAGCTTCAAGAACATAAATCAAAGATGAAAACCTCATATTCAAAGCAGAGAGAGAGAGATGGGCATTGCCTGAACGTGAATGAGGTTGAGATAGAGCATGTGGGATGGTGTGTGAAGAACCAGAAAAGAATTAGAATGGCATAATCATAACTGAAGCAAAAAAAAAAAAAAAAAAAAAAGTTCTTACTTCACAAACAGTATCATAATCATCGTTAAGTGACGGTAGTCCCGTGATTTAATTGTAACACCAATAACATGAAAGATTATCTCGATGTTTTGTCGAATTTGGAGTAGTCATAAACTCATTTTTTTTATTTAGATAACAAATACTTCCCCCCTTTTATAATTTTTGCAATGTTTTTTTTATTTTTATTATTCAACACGTAATTTCGGGGGTTTCATTAGATATATAAACGTTATGATTTAATGCCTCACGGTTATAGTACATGACGTTATTATCATTAATGTTTTACGATATTTTTCAAAAAGTAACGTTTAATTGTCCCGTTAAATATTCTATCGTAATGTGTGTATGATAAAAAAATTATAATTTTTGAGATGTAGGGAGTAATCTTTTCTTAGATTTGAATATCCTGAATTCTCTTTATTCTTTGCCTAAAACAAAAGACTTCAAACTATGTTCTCTCCAAAGCAAACAAAAAAAAAAAAAAAAAAAAAAAAAGACACTTCAAACCACTTTCAAAAAATTCCCTAGGAACTTCTGGGTTCGGTCCAGCCTATTAACCACGCGGGCCCAAATTAAAGACACTCACTCACCTAGCCGCACGGCCCAAATACAATCACAAAACCCAAGGGTAGATCCGTCATTTCCTAAAACACGCTTTCCCAATTCACCCCGCTTTTTTATTGTCCGAAAAAGACAGCACAAAAATCCTCAACCTGCGCTATCGACACGTCATCACCCCTGCTTTTCATCTCATCCACCATATACCCACAGCTGTCTAAAACCCCCCCCCCTCACCGAAGGACATTCCCGTCATTTCACCAAAATCCCTTTACCCTCTATCCTCTCCCTGATCCTAGGGTTCTGTGCCCAAAAGAATCTCAGCCATTACTCCTCACTCTCTCTCTGCCCTTCACCGATTCCCAACACACCACCATGCCCACTCTTCCACCACCACCACACCGCCGCCGTCGCCGCCGCTGTTAGTATAACTTCACCACCAGCATTTCATTTGGGAATCCCAGTTGCTTCATCTGGGTTTTATCTTCATCGACTGCGTTTTCTCTGCAAGCAAAACCCATTTTGGATCAGATCAAATGGATTTTACGCGCAAGGTAAAATCACAAAATCTCTCTTCATGTTATCATATTGTCTTCAGATCTGAACTCTTTGGTTATACCCATTTGATTGGATCACTTGATTTTGTTCATTTTCGGTGGGTTCTGATCCGGATCTGGGCAGGCTTGTTCTGGCACCGAAGACGAAGGAGTAGTGGAAGGGATCGATGAGAGCAAGAAATCATGCTCAATTTGCAAGACGACGACGACGCCGATGTGGAGAGTTGGTCCTTTAGGTCCCAAAGTAATGATGAATAATCCCATGAATTCGGCATGGGATCCTCCCTGTTGTTTGGGATTTGATTGGTTTGTTGTTGCTTGAACAGAGTCTATGCAATGCATGTGGGATCAAATACACGAAGATGACAAAGACGACGAAGAAGGGAGCAGACGTCAGTTCATCGCCTACCCGTTGCAAGAGTCCTAAAAAATTGAGCCGGAGCAAAAGCCCAATCATCAAGACTGTGCAACAACGGAAGAAGAAGCGAGAC
>JAOVYX010012240.1:0-32764 GCA_035668315.1 Drosera spatulata
TTCTTGCACAAAAATCCTTTCATGATTCTCTATCTTATCTCTTCCAACCTGCAAAGAGTACTGAAGCTGATTAATCTGTAGTGGGTAATCCGTCATAAGCATAAGGTCTAACATTATAAGCTGTCAAAGTGGCAGTAATGTTGTTGCTGTCACTTATGAATTATATGCATCTCAGAAGCTGGTTTCATTAGGGAAGTTCTGTGTACTCATACTTTTGGAAAAATTATAAAATGAAGTTTGAACTACTGGAGTTTTGAATCTTTTGGTTCATGTGGGATGGGGTGGGGCATCTCCGGTGAACCAGCGGTGATGTTTGAACAATAAAAATCTCTTCATTGCGTTCCTGGTATATTCCTAAGTTACTGACTCGTTTCCAGTGACATTGAGCTCTTTCATGTGAAATTGTCTCGGACTGATGGTTTCATGTATCAGTTTGTTGATGCACTGCCCCCCTGGAGATGGATGGCATCAACCTATGCTTGTTATGCTTTGAACTGAAACGCTCTTGTTCCAGGTGGTTATGACAAAAGACTAAGGGAAAACGTTGAATACTTGGAGGAGCTGAAGACCTTGGCAACGAGAGAAGGTATATCTGATCGAGTTACTTTCATCACATCCTGCTCCACTGCTGATCGAAACACCCTCCTGTCAGCATGCCTCTGTGTCCTGTACACACCGACGGTACAATTTTTCCCCTTTCCCCAACTTTCCTCATTTCCTTATCAGGGGATTCCCTGAATATGACTTGGAAACATGATGCAGGATGAACACTTTGGTATTGTCCCATTAGAGGCAATGGCGGCTTACAAACCTGTTATCGGTTGCAATAGTGGAGGTCCTACCGAGACGATCAAACATGAAGTCACCGGGTTCTTATGCGACCCTACAGCAGATGCATTTTGCGATGCGATTGCTAAGCTTGTGCAAGACCCTAAGGAGGCAGAGAAAATGGGTAGGGCCGCCCGTCAGCATGTAGTGGGGTCATTTTCTACCGTGGTTTTTGGCCAGAATTTGAATAGATATGTTCTCAGGATTGCTAGAGGCAAGTTTGATTGAGAAACGTGGGGATCGCAAGAGCATGCTCAAATGTTGTAGTACTCGTAGCCATAGTCTAAATATGCGTGTCTCCAAATGTTTGTTTTAACCAGTGTAAAACAAGTGATGAGGTCTCATTAACTTAAAATGTGTACCTAAATTCCTAGTTTAATTTCCTCTTTTAGTTACTTGCGATCATTGGCGATTTTCTTCAACTTATGATTTTTACAAAGGCACTCCCATTGTCCCACACATTTTATAACGATATTTTTTATAAAATTATAATATATTATTTTTTATAAAATTATAATATATTAATGATAGATTAAATGATGAATTTTAATTTTGAAATAATTTAAGAATCTTTTGATATCATTAAAAATAAAAATAAAATCGAAATATATGTCATTATAAGAAAATATGAACAGAAGGGAGGAGTAAATTATACCACATTTGCTACTTCCATTCTTATGGGACGATGGCGATCTTTCCGATGACTTCTTGGAAAGCAATGTGTCGACAGTTTCTTATGCTTCCACTTAGGAGAGCGCTTTCCGTATAAAAATTACAATATGTATTTCAGTTTATATGTTTCATAAAATTAATAATGTTTTTTTAATTTGATAAATAATAATATCAAATGAGCTATAATACTTTCATTAATTTTTCTCAAACTTGCTACAATAATAACATTTTAAATATTATTCATAATATAAATTCAACACACACATAAATTCTTGATCCGAATCAAAATATTGTAATTTTCATAAAAAAAATAAGAGTAGTACTTAATTAGGTTGATTTTTCCAGCCTTGAACATTCATGTTGTCACAGGTTTGAATCACCTTGTTTTGAAAGTAACAAAAAAAAAGACAATAACTCAGATAATCTGAACAAATATAATGTTGAGGGAAAATTTTCTTCAATGAAAAATACTTTGAGTCTAGTTTTTTTTTTTTTGGGTCAACTCAACTTTTAAACGATGAGTTCCCGAACATCGGGTAACCCATCATCATTATCTTTTGTTCTGAGTCTAGCTTTAGACCAAGTATAACAACGGATATGAGGCGTTTACCCTTTCAAAAAGAAAGCTACGTAGGCAAATACGTATTCTGCTTAAAAGCTCGAAGCTGATTCAATCTCGTAACAACTCTTAGTTTTGACCGTCTTTTTCGCTAATTAAGTATTCTCCTTAGTGCAGCTCTTGCCAACACTATGGAACAAGTCGTCGCCACGGTGCCACCTGATAAGAACTAATCCACTGTTACAATTGTAGTTGACTTCTTATTTTCATAGCTTAAGTTAATCTTCTTTCTTATCTCGACATGCTAATCATATACGCGACCTGCAAAAGATTTTGCAGCCTCACTGGACTTATAGGCGGTTTTTTCCTACCCCTGTGCAAAAGGTGGGCTAATAATTGGCAAGACATCGATCGTATGGTTAGACCCTTAATTGGCAAGACACTTTGCCCTAATAATTTATAGTCTTTTTCCACAATAATCTGGAAAGACGATTTACTGAATATCTTAAACAAAACAGAATTTTCATTTCTCAACTGAATAAGTGAATGGTTTGTCCCTAAATCAACTTAACAAGATATTTTTTCTGGGGCCTTTGTTGTCGCCCTGGGCACAACAACCACATTGTCCTCAGTTCAAGCCATTCCTTGAGATCATAACAAATGTTTGATAAACAAAAGTTCGAATTACTATAACAAATATCGTTATCCGGATGCCATACTTGACTACTATCAAAACTATGGATGGATATGACGATAAAGTTAAGCCTACGACTTGGTTCTTGAATGACTAGAAAAATGCATGGTCTTCGATATTATGTTCAGTTATATGACTGATCGATGTTAGGTTTGAAGCATATGCTGAGATGCCATGTTGACTTCAGACCTCGCATCACGTTTTTCTCTCAAAGGTTATTTCGGGGAATAACCCATTAGTCAATCGACTCGGCTCCTTTAGAGGATCATGTTAATTGAAACACGAAGATCTGATCGAAACCTTATAATTATGATTGTTATATATAGAAATCCTTTATGTATTTTGCTCCCCTAAAATTCATTGTTTCTATAAACTAAATGTCAATTTGCTTGTAATCTGTCAAGTTCTTTTTTCTTTTTTTGATAAAATGTAATCTGTCAAGTTCTTCTCATTTCATTGATTGTCAATATGGGCTGCACCTCTAGAGATAAACATGAGGGTATTTCTCTGGTCAGCTAATATGTGCTCATTATCACTCTCAATTACTGATACCGGTATTCATTGACAGTGCCGTATAGTTCAAAAGCATGCACGCAAGCATCTTTGACATTGTATGTTTAACGTCTGACACAAAAATTTGCATTGTACAAGAATATGGATGCTTCAGTTGAGAATTATAAATAAGTACAACAACAATATGGATGCTTCAGTTGAGAACAGATCTGAGTAGGACCAAATACATAATCTTAACAAAAATGATCACACAACTTCCTATTAAACACTCCAGTAGTTTAGATCACTCGGTTGTTATCTTATTTTAGATAAAAATGTATAAAGTGTCAAATATTTTGAGATGCTAGTTGAGGGGGACAAAATTATCCCAGCATCTGATTTTTTCCGTCCATCCCAAGTCAGTACATAGCCAGCGAGAGTCCAGTTTGGGTGTATTTTTATTTTATTTTTATTTAAAAAATCTGAAAAGAATTATTAAGGAAATATCAACCCTAAAAAATAAATCTAGAAAGAGCTTAATGAAAATAATCTCATAAAAAATTATACCCATAAAAATCCAATAAAAAACAAAAACAAACCATAACCCACCAAACAAACCAGAACCATTGGATCAAAAATCCAACATCTTGATGACCGAATGCACTGATGCTGTTGCTGTAGCAACAGCCGATGATCCCATTCCATCAGTACCACGCTTCTTAAACTCCGAGTTCGTTGATGTTATATGGATTTCAGAATATCGTTCACAATATATGATCCTCCATAAATGTTGAAATTATCGTAAAAGATCTCGGTTTGTAGGCCTGATATAAAGAAGAATGAAGATCGGACCTATTGAGGATATGTGGTGAGTTGAGTTGTTGTCCATATAGACCGTGAAAAATACCACAAACAACAACAAATCAAGCCTTTATCCCATCAAGTGGGGTCGGCTACATGAATACGACAGCGCCATTCCAATCTGTCATGTACATCATCTTCTGTAAGATTATGATAGGCCATATCATACTTCAAGGTTTCTCTCATGTTTTTTTAGGTCTCCCTCGTCCTCTCTTAACATGTGCTAACTCCCAAGCTTTATATCTCCTAACCGAAGGTGTGACTGATCTGCATTTCACATGACTATACCATCTTAGTCGTGACTCCCTCATTTTATCTTCTATTGAAGTCACACCCACTTTATGTTTGATAACTTCATTTCGTATCCCATCTATTTTTATATGTCCACACATCCACCTTAACATTTTCATCTCGTTTACACTCATCTTCTGTATATGCTGCCATTTAATTGCCTAACATTCTGCCACCTTAACATTTTAACTGGGTAGATATTTTAAGATCACACAGCACCCCTGAAGCACCTTTCCATTTCAGCCAATCTGTTTTAATCTTATGACCAATATCTGCATCAATTCCTCCATTCTTATGTAGCATCAAACCTAAATATTTGAAAGAATCCATTTTAGGGAGAGTCTCTATTCCCAACAATATATTCTCACTATTTGTTGGACTACTCTCATTAAAGACATATTCCATATATTTTGTCTTGATTCTACTGATCCTTAACCCCTTACTTTCCAATGTCTCCCTCAAAGTTTCAAATTTTTCATTCACCCCTTCTTTCGTATCGTCCACCAGAGCAATATCATCAGCCAAAAGTAAACACCATGGTACTTTATATTGTATATGTCTAGTGAGATCATCCATTACTAAGGCGAAAAGGTATGGGTTCAAAGATGATCCTTGGTGTAAATCCACTTTAACAGGAAAAGCAATCGTTTCACCAACATGGGTTGGCACACATGTAGCAACTTTTTCATAGATGTCTTTCACAATTTCGATATACATACTCGTCACTCCTTTCTTTCTAAAGTTTTTCAAATCTCTTCTCTTGGAACAAAATCATACGTCTTTTTCAGGTCGACAAAAATCATATGTGAATTATTCTTCTCTATTCTAAAAACGTTCCATTACACATCGTAAAAGGTAAATAAAATAAAATAAAATATATATGAATTACCAATAACCTATGAGCTTAAGTTTTTGGGTTAACAGATGGGCCCAATTCACATCTGTTAGATTAACATGTGACTATCCAATCTAGGAGAGAGAAAAGTTAACAAATATGGGGGAATGCCCCTATCACAGAAAACTGGGTCTATGATTTTCCGGTTTGAGCGAAACACAAAAGATGAGAGTGAGTGAGTTGAGAGAGACGATCATTGTAATCTTGGATTTGATTAGTGGTTCGTTTTTTTGGTGTGGGGGGTTTTTCCTTTCGACGATCGGATATTTCCAACGTTAAATTTCGTATGTTGTCGTTTTAATTTTTGTTCGTATTGATGGTTATTTATTTGTGCTATTTGGATCCATCCAATTCTTGGGTTTTATTGAAACGATACATGTTAATATCACCTGACATACGAAACGATCCCACGGTAATTAGCTTTCCCATTAAATCATAAGCAAGGGTAAAATCGTCAAATGACCAGCATGGGCGTAGTATTTTACGGGGCTTGACCAAGTTGCCACCCTACTCGACAAACTTTATAGTGTCACCACTTTCTTTGAATTGAATTAATGCCACCTATAAATTGGCCCAAAATGGTACCATACAAGATAAAGAAACTCATCACTCCATGAATATGGAGAGTTCACAAGGCGAAGAGTCAATCGAAAAGATAGTTTCACAAGACAAGTACAGGATTCTAATCCATGAGGATGAGAAAATCCAGTGGAGACATGGCGGCCCTCCGATTTACGATCATGTCAACAAGCTCTTTGAAGAAGGTAGAACCAAGGAATGGCCGAAGGGATCATTAGAGGAAACGGTGCAAAATGCGATCAAGTCGTGGGAGATGGAGCTTTCGCACAAAACTCGCCTGGAAGATTTCAAGACTATAAATCGTGAAAAGTTCAGGCTGATAGTAAATGGTACTTGATTCGCTCTTTTTTTCATCCCGGTTATTCTGCTGTTGTAACGTTCTGTTGATAACTCAATATTCTGGAGTCCAAGATGTGAAAGGGAGATCAGTAAGATTGAAGTGTTAATTTCCAACAAATAGGACACTGCAAAATTTGCACCAGGAATAAGGTATCAAGCTGTAATAACCACTAATTTTCTTTGCTCAATACGGAAGGCAAACTTGTTTTATGTCGAAGCTCCTGAAAATTCGTGTTTGTTGTGTTTAACTAGGTGTATATGTCAGATAACTCGCATCAGCCTTACTCATTTCAGTCAAGAGAGTAAGGTTGGCGTAGCAAATGTGCCTATTTAGAAGCAGCAAGCATGCATGGATTTCCTTTAAAATTTAAATAATGACACAAATATTTACTGTAGAATTGTCCATCTCAATGATAGATTGTTCCAACCGTGCAATACGTTGTTCAACTTTCATCTGTGTAGGAAGAGAGCCTTTGTCAGGAGAAGAGACCTTACAGATCGGGAGCTACAACGCGTTGCTGAAGAGTTCAATTCCAGATGAGTTCAAGTACTACAAGTCAGAGGAAGAGACCTTTGAATCGTCCCACGATGTTTTTCGCTCTGCTTTTCCCCGTGGATTTGCTTGGGAAGTGATGAGTGTGTTCTCCGGGCCGCCAACTATTGCTTACAAGTTCAGGCATTGGGGCTTCTTCGAGGGACCTTTCAAAGGCCATGCTCCTACTGGAGAGATGGTCGAGTTCTATGGCCTTGGCGTGCTCAAGGTACTGTTTCATTAGCTGTTTCGAAACATCGACGTTTGATGTGGCTTCTTGTGTAGCGAAATGATGCGAGAATTGTTTTTACAGGTTGATGAATCTCTACGAGCAGAGGATGTTGAAGTCTACTATGATCCAGCTGAGCTCTTTGCCGGCCTTCTCAAGGGTCCTCCAGCCTCTGATTCAATCGAAGGAAACGAGTCCACGAATAATCCCACGTCTGGCCGACGCTGCCCAATAGCACACTCTTAAAGGCATCCATCCCCTTGATCTCACCTGGATGATCTTCAATGTTTGGCCGTCACAGCCCATTATCCCACTGATGGCTTCTCGGTCTCACGAGGAACCGTGTATCATCTATTCGTTTGTTCTGGATCACGTACAGAAATGTATCATCTTCTGGAATAAATTCTCTACATCTTTCCCGCAACAAAATAACGCACCCAACATCCAACCCTCACTTTAATGTTTCTTGCTATCGATGATGACACAATCAACTCAAGCAATCTCATCTCATCTCAAGAAATCACTTATTGCTTAAGAACTAACCGTGTGCACTTGAAAAGAGAAGAACCCGATCAAGAATACTCTGAAACAGTGTTGCACTGTTGCTTACAAAGGTTTCACGTGCCTGTCTGTACAAAATAATACCTAAACACTAGATATCTCGAAAGGAACTACATATTGCCTAAGCTTCAATAAATCTACCTCGTCCTACATTTCTTAGCTCATATAAGTAGATTAGCGCCCCCCACGCAGCCAAAGCCCGACACTAGCAGTTGAGTCTCAAATGGTGGAAACAAAGCTCTATCTTCAGAATATGGAGCCAAGCTTATGGTTTATGTTGAAGCCAAACTGATTCGAACTCCCATCGTCATTCTTTGAAGCTAGAGACACCCTTGATTTTGGGATCTCCAGAGAATCACATCTACTGATTTACGATTGATTTTGATGCCAGCAGCGAATGGACCGACATCATTGTTGGTGGACAAACATTCTGAAGCAGCTTCAACAATTTGAAGATGGATAGGAGATGAGACATTATGACAGGTGGCAGGAATCTACCTGCTAAGGTGATGTATCTGGAATGAAATCTACAAAATCACGGCTCCCATCTGCCAGGGCCAAAGTTAACATCTCCGTGCAGAACTCATCAGTGGGTTTCAGCCACAATGCCTGTAAGGTCATAAATGGAACAAATTGGAAACAGCTAGCAATAGATATTATGGGACGATATGCAAATGCTTGACAAGGCTCAAGCAACGACATGAAGGTCAGGCGGCATAAGATCTCAAGGAATTTCTACCTTGTGGTAGTACTCAATTGCAGATGAGAGATCTCCCTGCATATGATGACGAGAAAATCAACCATCAACATAGCAACGAATGGACAAGGGTCAACATGAGAAGCTGGTGCTCTACAGATCAAGGCGAACTAGCTTCTTAGTTTATATAATCGCAACAATGATAACAGAATGGTGTCAAATGGAAGGCGGGGGCTTAGAACGAGGGGAGAAGTACAAAACATTTGGAATAAAAGAGAAGCTGATGTGAACATCATCATCAATCATCAGAATCAGCTCCAAGCTAGATCACAAGCTCCTTGGTACCTTAAGAGTATAAACAGCTGAAACTACTACAGAATTCGTGTAAAAGATAACTCTAGTTTACCTGCAGATGGTACGTGTATGCAAGCCCTGCAAATGCAGCCAAGCTTCTCGTAGTAGATAAAGCAAGTGCTTTCTCATAACAAGAGATTGCCTCATCATACCTCCTGAAATTTATGGATTCACATCATGAGAAACCTTATGATATTCCTGTCTTTGATACTGACCAAATGAGTGGAAGTATCAACAGCACACATGACCGAATGCAACTGCAGAAGTCGAGACTAATGCAAGCACATTTCCATATTTACCAATAGTAGTTTGAGTACATGCTCCTCTATCTTGTGTGGTGTTAATCCTATAACCTGTTTTCTCTAGCTCATTTTGTGTTCATCCTCCTCCCTCTTAGTTTCAAATCCTTTTCATTATTTACATCTTTTTATCAGATTTGAGACCAGTCTCTGTTTAAAGTGCTCAATGCTCATATCACTTCAGGCTAACACATGCAATCAAGTAGTAATGGTGCTAAACTATCAAGCAAGTAGATGAGAATCAACGCCATGTCATTCATTGAGCCAGGTGCAACTATGCTGAGTCCAATAGATACAGTCTAACAGAATCCATGGCGCGGTGCAGGCTTTTGTGCAATGCTGTCAAACATCTACTTTATGCGCGTGCTTAAAGATTTGCCACGAGAGGAAACCAACATAACACTCCCACTATGATCATCCGCATGGCCACAGATAATATACCATTCGATAACACAATTACAACAACAGTCACTGGCATCACGGTGTCCGCCACTCCAAGAAACACTACTACTAAAAAGCCAAAGAGAAAAAAAGGGTAAAAAACCTATAATGCCAAAAATTGAACGAAGGAGCTAGCTGCTAACAAAATGTTGAACGGCAATACGTGGAACCTAAGGCACCATGCATCAAAAGTTGATAACCATTTCAAAAGGTGGAATATAATTTCCCTGACACCTTCTCAACATATTGAAAAACATTCTTACGAGAATAAGGCTGCAAACTAGTGATGCTCTTCAGAAGTAAAAGATTGCGCAGTAAAAGGGATACATACTTCAACTTTCTCAACGTATGAGCAAAGTTAACAAATGTCGGCTCCCATGTCTCTGTTATCGCCATAGGTATCAGAGCTAAAGTTTTCTCAAACCACCAAGCTGCTTTCTTGTACCTGAATTTATAACAAGTTAGAAAATCAATAAACTATTACATCATAAAAAATAAGTACTAGGATTAACAACACGAAACAAAAACCAGCACAGCCAAAATCTTTTTCTAGTAACTGAGAGAGGAAAAAGCTGTTTCATGTTTTGTGCCTAACAGCATTATATGGCATCTAAATAAAACCACTTTGCAGACTATCTAACGTGATGACATTATTTACAGCAAGGTTTGCAGAACCGAAATCAAAACCGGAATCGGAATTTTCAAAAGTGATTCGATTCAGCGGTTCAGTTGTAAAGCGGTCCGATTCAGGCCAAACTGAATCGGTTCTTTTCTTTCTTTCTGGAAAAATGAACATAACTTTATTTTAGAAGAATCTATAATCATTACAAAGAGATATACACTACAATCAATAAGCATAAACACAAAATATTTGTTAATGAGTGGCACGTCGACATCCAAAAGGACTAAAACAGTAAAAGAAAGAATGACGAACATCTTCAATAAAAAAAAGAATGACATCCCCATAATACCCCCCGCAATATGCTTCTTGATATGTTATACAAGCATATGAAAAAATAGGAAAAAAACATAAAAAGGACAGGGGAAAACATATTTTGAACTATAATACTAATCGAACCAGTCGAACCAGGATTGAATCGGCCGGTTCATGGGTGAATCGGTAATTGAACCGGCCGGTTCAACCGATTCAAGACCGGTTCTGGTGAACCATCAATTCAACCCATGAATCGAAACCGGTTTTTCCAAAACCGGTCTGGTTCTACAAACCATGATTTACAAGATTACATACTTGGACAAAGACAGTATATTCACGGCTTACCACGTAGATGGCTAAGAGTACCAGATTACATCCCAAAGGAGAAAAGATGGGATTTTAAAGCTATGAAAATCAAATAAAAATAGATATAATAGAAATTAGGAAAACTATAGAGAAACCTAGATAAATTGTCACCCTCAAACTTGGAAACAAAGAAAGAGGGTTTGAGCAACTGGTATTTGCAAGCAGTATAATTTTCTCAGCAACTAGAGCAGCGAGTAATGGGTTAGAATTTGCAGAACAAAAGCTAGCATTTGCAGAACAAAAGCTAGCATCATTTACTTGTACAACTAAATTGTACTTAGATCACACAAGGGACAGATATGGAAGAGGCATGAACAATACTTGAAATCATATCTTTATGCAAAAAGTCAAAGAAGGATAAATCTTACTCCTCTGTGCTATATGCCACAACTCCAAGTTCATTATATACTAGCGGGTCAGAAGGGCAAATTGACTTCGACTGCATGAAAAACTGCATGCAACACACATATTATGAGTGTTTCTATGGAAACAAGAAAATGAGAGCAGACAGTCTGAAACTAGAAGTTGGTAGACATGATTACCTTTAGTAAACAAACAAACAAAGGAATGTCACACATGACATATTAACCATGCAAAATAAATGAGAATATAGACAGTTCAGTTAAGGAATTATCCAAAGTAGAAAAAGAAGATAAGGAGGCCAATGATTTGCCTAGACCTTTCTCAAATATTATGAAAAAAGGTATGACGTTCTCCTTCAGAACGACCGAATGGAGGAATAAGGAATGGAATAGGGCATATTAGCACTTAGCAGGTACGAAAATTCAAGGGCAATTGGCATCAAATCATAGTCTCCTAAGTCATACCTGTTCTGCAAGCTTGAAGTTGTGTGTGCGCATGTACTCCATTCCAATATATAAGGATGGTAGATGACACCTGAAACAAATTTAGCAGAAACCTTAAGCCTCAATACCTCTGCTCTATTAAAAAAAAGAAAAATTATATATTTGTATCTTTCGCGAACAAGAGGAAAAATATAGGTGGAAATTCCCAGCTCTATGAAAAAAAAGACAGAAATCTCTTGATACAAATGGCCATCGAACTCAACAAAATGCAAATTCCCAGCTCAATCTACTAAATACCATAGCCTGATGACATCTAATTTAAATGCATGCCGATAACAAATAAGCATTTTAAAAATGCAGAAATATGAGATGCTTTCAACCAAAGAAGATCGGATGAAATTCCCAAAAAGCTGATACAGTTAAGACATAGGCGAATCATACTGCTTAAAGAACTTATGCAACCGAACGCACAAGCTTATTACCAAATTCCCTCTCATGTGGACTGAAAAGATGGACAAAATACTAGCTCACCACATGCCAAGTGCCAGTAAAAAAGCACAATGAACGGGAGTTGTTCCAACCCATGACCTCATGCCCTACCTGCTTTGATATTATATTGAGCAACTAGCAAAAGCTCAAGCACATGATAACGGCCTACAAAGTTATTCGTATCTTAAGAACTCAACAAGAAACCAGCCAACTAGCCAAGCACAATCACTGCACTGATATCCAACACCAACGGGAACATTAGATAAGAACAAGAATAAACGATAAAGGAGGACACTTTGGTATATTCTGTTACCCAGGAAATAAACGAACTGCAGTGCGGTAAGGCAACATGGCTTGATCACCTTCTTCTTTTGCAGCATAAGCATTCCCCTGACCTATCCAAGCAGCCGCAAATGTTCCCTCCAGACTTGTTGCCTTACTGCAGATAATAATCCAAAGAATGAGATATTGAACTAAGCCTCAGACTCGTGGCGATGCAGAGAAACTTTTCATGAAAATAAATGCAGCATATAAACACAAGGCTCCTCCCTTATGAAGATGCTCCCATTTAGATGCATACACTTCTGCAGACATGTAGCATAGTGCTCCAACACTATGAAATCAATGACTAGAATGAAAACTAGATGCTTTCTTTTATTATAGATACCTTTAAAGGCTCTAATTTGCACATGATGGTGTAATGTGACAATTTATGCTTGACTAGGTGTTGGAGGCTGAAGCCTGGAGGGAGAGATTCTAGCATTGTACCCCAAGATTCCAAGAATGACATAATGGAGTAATGATGGCTTCTGAATTATGCTTTAGGAACTGAGGCCGAGAGTTAAAACTTGTCAACTGAAACTAAGAAACAAAACACAATTTCGAAGGACAACACCAAGGTCACCTAATTCCTGGTACGCTTCGGTACGCGGTACGGGTACGCGGTACGCACATATGTGAGTCTGCGCTACGAGGGGATATACTTATTCGGTTCATTTTTTTGGTACACAGTTTGCTTTGGTACATTTTTTAGTACGTTATGGGTATATTTTTTGTAGATTATTATATATAATACATATCCAATACATAAATAACATATAACTTGTAAGAAAATGTAGAAACTTATAGTTCAATGTAATAAGCTCTAAGAAATTAACGTCAAAAGTTCAAACTCTAGGGTACAAAAAACACTAAATTTTGAATGAAATTTGCAAGGATTGAAATCGATTAAACACTAAATTCAAGCCCAAACTCGAAGTTTAGTCTTAATATTTTTATATTATCATGAATTTCATTGATTCTTTCTTTTCCTTCCGGTTCGCCTAATTTAGCAAATTGATACGCTAGTGTACCACGTTTTGGTATAAACGAACCAATACACAATCGCAAGGGGGGTGAGCAAATTAGGTAACAACACATGAAGGAAACTAGAAGGTCGATCATTTAGGATATTTGATAAGTTATTTCTTTCTGCCGATTGCTGAAAATGAATAACAAACAAGCACAGCTATTTTTCTCTCTTTAAATCCTGTATTTGACAAGAAGGAAACTGCGGTGGGAAAAGAAACACATTTTATTATATACAACTGGACTCCAAATTCAACATTTTATCAAAGGGCAAAAGAGAAAGAAAGTGCTATGGATATCTAGTAATATGTATATTTTTAAACTCTTTTAAGACTAAAGTTAAGACATACAAGAATAGATAGGATACGAAATAAAGTTATCAGACATAAATGGGTATGGTTCCAATAAAAGATAAGATGAGGGAGTCACGACTAAGATGATATGATCATGTGAAATGCAGGACAGTCACAGCTTCTGTTAGAAGATGTGAAATTTGGGAGTTAGCACATGTCAAGAGAGGACGAAGGAGATCTAAAAAGACCATGAGAGAAACCATAAAGTATGATATTGCCTATCATAATCTTACAGAAGATGATATACATGACAGATTGGAATGACGCTGTCGTATTCATGTAGCCGACCCCACTTGATGAGAGACTTGATTTGTTGTTATTAAGACTAAATTTACCTGATGACACTTATCATTTTTAAGATATTAGGTTCTTTACTACACAATAAAGTTTATAGAAGGCTACAGCATTAACCTTGTGACAAATTATAATTCTAAGACATGCAGATAAGAAATAATCTTAAAGTCTTATAATAGAAAACAGATTCCAACTACTAGCCACTTGAAGAACCAAGGCAGAAAAAAAAAGAAAGAAAGAAAAGTCACTTCAGCTATGGATTTCTGCCTAGTTTTGCCATCTCTTGAGATTTTTTCCACTCATTTCATATTGGATGCCATTCTTCAACAAGAAAGGAGTAAGAAAAGATGTTAAACTTGGCACTACCTGAAATACAGCTGTGATTGGTCATACTTCTTAATACAGTAGTAGTAGCATCCAACAGCAAACCATGACAACGCCCTGGAGCCAAAGAAAAAATAAATAATAAAATAAGCAATACTAATAAGTATACAACAGCATAACAATATGCAAAAAGTAAATCACAAACATGTTTCCTAGCAAGCTACAATCTATAACGTGCTATGCCAATTGCCAAATCTCGAATATGTTCAGCGAAACTTGTCAAGGAGTGAAACACTCATTGCACCATATGAAGGCAACTAGACCAATGATGAATATAGCAGAAAACCGCCATCAAGAGCTCTGATCATGTTCAACATCCCGTTGGAGTTTATTGGTTTGATCACGAATAAAGTTGATCATTTAAAGATTAAAGCAAGAGAAAGTTACCAAAGGAGATATTCAACCACACTTTCCTGGCAGCTAGAAATTCACTCAAGGATGGAACCTAGGCAATGCCTTGAGGCAGTTGCAGTAATCAAATAACCATCCCAAAATGGCGCAAGTACAATAATTCAGGAGCCATCATCAATCATATTTACTTCTCACTTCTCAGGATGACGCAAAAGGACAAGAGAGGAAGCATTGCATACATGCTCATGCATCACATTGAGATGGAGAAAAAGGAGGCTCACTTTTGAGGATAATCCTTGACTAAATTGCATGCCAGAAGATAAAGCTCATTTGATTGTCCAAGCTCCATAGCAGCAGCTAAATGCACCAAAGTGCACTTCATATGGAATGGATCCTTCTCAAGCAATCTGGTGATCATCATATGAAAAGACATACACCATCAACAAATGAGAGACATCACATGCATCAATGGCAAGCATCTCTCAAGGAATCAATCACTTACTGTGTAGTTAGGTCAAAGCATTTCTGGTATTCACCGCACTGATGGTAGTATTCAGCTTTACAGACCAAAAGATCAGTGTTGTCTTTGAGTGTACCCTCAATGGACGGATCAGTAGTGATACGATTACTGTTTTCTTTTTCAACGTCTCTAAATTTAGCTTCAACAACCATTTCCTTGTCATGCTTCAGAATGCAGGAAAGAAGCCGAGTCAAGACATTAAGGCTATGGCATCAAACTAAGTCAGAAACATGATTTTGTCATGCTTTATAGATAAAATGAATTCCTTCCATTAAGATGTTTGTGTTTCTCCTTTACCTTCTTCAGCAGACAGGAATAAAATGATGAAACCCATTCATCTCCACGAGCAAATTGTAGGGATGACAGTAAGCTGGCCTCTGAAAATAAAATTCCTGATAATGACTTGGTCATTTAATAATCTTAAAGCAAATATAGCTTGATGATAAGACCAGTACAAATCTAATGACTTCACCAGAAAATAAAACACAAAAAAAGACACAACGAAAGAAAGAAAAAATGAATGAAAAAAGCAAAATAGAAAATAAACGATAAACATGAAGAAATTAAAAATATAAATGAACAAAATACACCTAATCAGCAAAAGCGCTTTTTTTTTTTTAGAAAGAATAATTTTACTAGATTTAATAAGCAGTTAAGGCATCAAGGCGTAAAGAAGAGGACAATATTAGCATGGTTACATATACAACAAGTAATTGTTGGAAATAGCTTTATTACTAAATTAACAGTCTTGAATTAACCGACCTTCCTCACACGTCAGCATGTGATTTTCTGTAAGATGCTCCAAAGCCTAAACAGAAAGGAAATACAACAATGGGAATTAGCAATATATAAAGCATGTCGACCAATTAACACCTTTTCTAGCAAAAGATGGATCATGCACAGGCAGATCAAGCACACATTTTTCATTTCATGAAATGCCTAATTATTGAACAAGATTGTTCAATATAAAGAAACTAAGATGTGAGGTTTAAAGAGTGTATCATTCGTATCCATCCAAGGTAACTTGTATGAAATTAGAACATAATGACATAACTTTCTAATGCGATCCTGATTCCTACATCATTCAGTCGCCATCAAAAGCAACCAAAATATTATTTACAACACTATCGCACTTGACTCGGGAACGCTTTTTTCACCAGTAAAGTTAACTTAATGCACTTCTTCGTAAATTGCCCAATTCTGGTAATATAGAGGTTCAGTGACTGATTCTATTCAAATTCTCAAAAATAGATCTCCTAACATCAAATACCGACACTGACACACACCTAGCAGGCAGGGAGAGGATCTCAAAGCATACCAAGAAGAAGAAGAGTAGATTCTTACCAACATACCTCATAACACAGTGGGTCGGCCTTGATAGCAGCTTTGTACCTGGAGAGATACATAGAGTATGGTAAGCGCTTAAAACACATTCACTACTTATATTAAACATGTATCACGCTGCTAAATTCACCACTTTGATGCATCAAAAGCAATAATCTTGTAAGATTAAGCCTAGGCTCAACAGTTAGCCACCATTTGAAGCAACAAGAGCAACCATTTAACATTACCACATAAAAAAAACAAAGATTGTTCATAGTGCAAACAATAAAAGTACAACAGTTAAACTACATGCAACATTACAGGCGTTACAGACAATACAGACAATAAAAGTACAACAGTTAAACAGGCATTACAGACAACAAGCAAAAATGATACTCCCTCTGTCCCAAATATACATGCAACATTTTAACTTTTTGCACCGTTCAGTACATATTTTGAAGAATTTCGTTTTTTGTCTTACCAATGCGACAAAAATACAACCTTAGCACCGGGTTCAAGTACACAACTTAAACCATCATTAGCGTTTCATAATAATTTTACGATAAATGATATTTGATCGTCCTACGACCCGAGTCAAAGTTCCCATCAGATTGTGCACACAGTCAAAGTGTTGCATCTATATTGGGACGGAGGGAGTAGTTAATTATCTTGCTCAAAGTTTCAGGATTAAAACTAGTAGTGAAAGAACATGTAGGTAGATTATTCAATTAGAAGGTAAGACCTCGATAGTTGAGACAGGTTAAACAAAGAAAATTACTTGCCGCTAAAAGTGCCCCACTTCTTTAGCCTTCCAGCTTCCTATCTAGCTTAGGCATAGAGCCATAGACATTGTATTCTATGATTTTAGTTTTCATGTTATATCTTGTTCTTTTTCAGCATAAAGAAAGCAAATGATAATAAATACTGATGCACACTGTAATGCATGGTAAATCTGAAACTGCTGATTTAATCACAACTGCTAATCTATCTGATTGAGGCAGAGAAATTACTCAGGCAACAGTGCCTCTTTCATACCACAAGAGGAGATACTCACTTTCATCAGGCATGACACAATCTAAATTTATTTCACAAACTCACTCACCACAGCCGGGCTTCAGCACGATTCTCTAATGCTTCATACGCTTTGCCTCTGAGAAAACATATTGCTGAAGATATCTGCACAAACATTGCATAGATTGCCATGAACCTCAGTGACCAACAGCATAATAAGAAACTTGTGAACATACACCAGTAAAGCTACTATCCTAATAAACAAAAGGAAACCAGGAAACGGTCTCAGTAGCTGCGATCTTACATTGATTTCACGGTCATCGCCATCCTTATCTAGGTACATATTGTTACTGTTTGGTAAGTCGCTAACATTCCCTTGTTCATCAACTTTAGCATCACCCAGCATTAGCAGGCATTGATCCCACTCTTTTGATTCTTCCTGGATAACACTCAGAATTTAGCCAAACAAACAACTAAGAGAAAACGACAGGAGAAAGATGATATCACTGCTCAGGTAACTGTACTCAAGTTTGTTCAATCACACAGCCATGCAAGCACTACCACATTTATTATCTAAATGTTATAGAAGAAACTTTGTCAAAGAAAGGACTTCAAAACAAGCACTATGCTTCAGAATGATTCCGTAAAGACTGTTCATTTAACCCAACGCCCTCATAATCTACACGATAAACATACAAACATAAAGCATTGCCCCAAATTCACCGAAACTTCAGAATCATCAAAGTTCCCCAACCTCATTCACAGAATCCACATCAAAGACCAAACCTTTTCGCCTAATTGACGACAACCAACAAGAGGACAACATTTTTTTCCACAAAATCCCATGAATAGTCTCTTATGCACCCCTCTGATTGGAAACCCCTCTCCGTCCCTGGTTAACAATCATCGATCAAGCGTAGTTTTAATGATAGATGCCAAAACTCCACCAACTATAGAAAGAGTATCCGCAAACAGCATGCAAAAAAGAGTATTCTAACATACAAAACCTCGATCCCTCTCGGTTCCACAAGGCAGGAACAAAATCCATAAAAACCCCCCTCGAACAAACCACGAAAAATCCCCTCTACCATATATAACCAAATTGATACAAGTAATCATCCAATTCAAACCTATTGCTACCATGTCACTTGACTCGCTCGGAACACTTCTCTCAATCACTGAACCCAAATCCAACATTCCAAACGCAAGCACTGCTACCAAAGACTCCAGCTTTTGTCCCCACAAGAAATTAGATATTCAGAATCCAAACTCGTAACCTCATGTTACCCCGTACCATTTCAAGAAACCAACTCTACCAAAACCTCGAAATCATTAAGAGTCCCACAATGCTATCAGTATCTTAACAAGTAGTCCATCGAATCGACAGATTGCACACATATTCCACTATTCCAAATGCAAGTAAAAACAAAAACGAAACCCTATTGGCCGCGTCACAATACAAACCAGGCATTTTGCGGCTAAGTATCGAAACCGGAGGTCTCTGAGCACGATCTGAGACGCATTCAACAGATGAAACGCGCGCCGATAATGTCGTCCCAAGAAGAGTGCCTGAGCCTGCATGTAGATGTCGGCGGGGTCGGAGGTGAAGGCGGCGACCTTGTCGGAGAAGAAAATGGCGGACGAGTAGAGGTGTTTGCTCATGCTGTCTCGCACTATCCCTCGCAGTTTCTCGATTTCTTCCTCCCTCATTGTTTTCCGGCGATGAAGGGACGGCGACGGCGAAGGGACGAAGGGGTGGCGGTGATGGGGGTAAGAGTGGAAAATTGGAATGGGGATTTTGAGAGGGTTTCAGGGGAGAAACCTCGGGGAATGTTACGTTGGTCCATTGACACCCTGCCCGTGAGTTTTGACGATTCGAGTAAAGAAAAGAAAAGGTTTAATGAGTGGTTCTGTTAGAGTAGCTACATTTCTCTGTTGTTCTTTCTAAAGTCGGAAGGAGAAAAATTTCGTTAGGTTTTTTTTTTTTTTTTTTGGAAAGAGCATTAAAGTTTGTTGAATTATTCGATTTTGATATAATTTTTTTTATATTTTGAAAATATATGAAAGATCTTTTTATTAATTTTTTCAAATGATATTTCGTGTAAAAAGAACTTGCGAAGAATTCGATTTCGTGAGTTTATAAAGAGGAAAAAAAAAAAAGAATATGTTTCTTTACAAATTATGAAAGGAAATACTAGAGAGTTTGGAAAAAAAAAAATACGAACTCAGAAACTAAAAAAGAAAAAAAAAAGGATTTGTTTTTCAATGGTTGTACTAGTGAACTTAGGAAGAAAAATTAAGAATGATTCCTTTGTTTGTTTGTGATAATTTAAAGTTCATTTCACTCATTTATTTCTGATAAAACAACACAAAACATTGGCATAAGGTTAAAGATGGAACGAAATAAATATTATAAAAAATATTTTTATTTATTTCCAAATCCTATAACATTTGGAAGGAAAGATAGAGAAGAAAAATGTGTATTATTTTTCTTCCAATTCCAATCACAACATAATGTAAAGGAGAGAGAGGAAGAGAAAAGAAAAGAAAATGAAATCCATAAATTAAAATGAAATCCATTTTTAATTTTTCTAAAAATGTTATCTTTTTTGTTTTTGTTTTTTGAAGGGCGTTAATTCTTTCTTTCTAAGGGGGCATTACTGGTAAAAAAAAAAAAAAAAGGATCAAGGGGGCATCACGATATAGTCACCACACATAACTATATCAATACACTTCCATCACAAAAAGAAAGAAAGTACAGAACCAATTCTAACCACCATCTTCACCGGTCCTCATCAACATCCTGCACTCGTCTCCATTCTCCATTTTCGCAGCACCAGCTATTAACTTCCAAGCAAGATCTAGTGGTTCAATTATCTCACTGTAAAATAACTTTTTATTCCGTTCCAGCCAAAGCTCATAAACCATTTTAGCCACCACAACTTCGTCTTCTTCTTGCCATCTCAGATTTCCCTCTTGAAAATTTTTAGGAACCTTTTGTGCCATTCATCCCATGTCACACAAAGAGGAGGTTGTATTATCAAGAACTGCCATACTGTCCAACTTACTTCTCGAGTATAACGGCACATCAGGAATAAATGATCTCTATTTTTTAGGCCAGATCTACATAGTTCACAAGTCAAGTCAGTTACCAGATTCATCTTTGCAAGTCTCTCCTTCGTCCGCAACCTATCATGGAACACCAAGCAAAGTATAAAACCATGGCGAGGTGGAACATCAATATTTTAGCATAATCTCTACCACTGCACCTTAGGTAAAAAACCCACCAGTGCATTATATCCACTCTTGACAGTGTAACCAACATCTATAGTAGGTTTCCACCATACACCTGTATCACGAAATTCAATCTGATTCATCAAACAATCCCTTACACGAATCAGCTCTTTCTAGATCCAGGAAGTACCAAAACCACACTGAATACTCCATATATCATTCCCTCTTAAATAATATATGTGAATCCTTTTGATCCACATTCTCTCCTTACTTCTAGCAATGTCCCATGTCAGATTAAATAAGAGAGCAATGTTCCATGGTCTAAACTGCATAATTTCAAGACCACCCCCTTGTCGAGGTCTACATACCAATTCCAAGAGACTAAGGCTTTCCTCTGATTCATGGCCACCCCGCTCCACAAATACGCTCTACATATGGCTTCAAGCTCCTCCATAACCGCTGTAGGAATCAAGAAGATTTGTCCCCATTATATATGCACAGCAATCAGTACAACTTTGATAAGTTGAAGTCTCCTCGTATAAGTAAGCATACATGCAGACCAACTTCTTACCCTTGCAGCCATCTTCTCAATAAAGAGGTGTATAGTGTTGAATATTCAACTTCTTCGAAGCCAACGAAATGCCCAAAGTATTTCACAGGGAGGGAGCCTATCTCCATGCCCATAATCTCAACCAAAACTCTCTTTTGTTCAGTATCAACACCACCAAAAACTAACTGGCTTTTATGCACATTCAGTTCTAAGTTTGAAGCTTCAGAAAAATGGCACAAACCAACTTTCAGAAATCTCACTGAGGTCACATCAGCTCGACATAGAAGCATTTAATCATCAACAAAGGTTATATTGACAATCCCAAGCTTTCCACACCTATGATAATAACTGAAACCAAGGAATCTACTAACACTCTTCATTATTCTCGTCAAATACTCCATAACCAAAACATAAAATGTAAGGGGACATATGGGATCCCCTTGTCGCACGCCCCTTTTCCCTTGAAAGAAACCACATAATTCCCCATTCATATTTAACGTATACCATACAGAGGTAATACAAGTCATTATCTAGGACTTGAAAACCAAAGGGAAGTTCAGCTTGCCAAGTATTTCCTCAATAAAGTTCCAATGCAGGAAATCCACAGGCAGGAAATCCAGATGCTTAATCCACAAATTCAGGAATTTAAACAGTGATGTGGTAGACTGAGTTCTTCCCAAGGTAATGATCATACCAGAATAGTCAAAGAGCGCTTGTTCAGCAAAATAAGCTTCTGTAGCTTCAAACTCTTTATGCCAAGCTTGATTTCCCATGACTCGATCCAACTTAATCCTCACCCACCTATCGACATTTTGTTGATTGCACCAAGTATGGAGACAACCTGTTCCTTTAAGATCTTCAAGGCCACAATCCAGTACACAGCTCAAAAATTACGGACAGGGAGAAATGTCTACTTCATCATAGCCTATCTTTTCATCATAAAACAAGAAGGCGTTAAAATCTCTGCAACCAACCATGGACCAGACACCCCACTACTGAAATTTCTAAGTTCATCCCATAGTTTAATTATCTGACCTGAAGTATTCAGTGCATACTCATAGGAGAAGACAGCTTGAACCTTTAGAGCCACTGAACGAATAGAACAATGAAGAGCCTGATCTGAGCCATTTATATAAGTCACTTCCCATACATTCTGATCCCAGGCCATCCAAATCCTCCCATTTTCAGCAAAATGATCGTTATTTAGGCAACCCCACTGTAGAAAGCACCCCTTTCTTATTCTGTCAAAATTTCCAGCTTTAACTCTGGTCTCCAAAATAGGAACTATGCTAAGTTTATTTGACGCCACAAATGGCCTTATGGCATTCTGCTTTTCAAGCTTATTTAATCCTCGCATATTCCAGAGCCCTATCATCGAGAAATGAAAACCCCAAAGGAGCAATCACATCTGCCAACTGCTTTTGTACTCTCTCATCAACAGCATTCATATGACTCACATCAACAGAGTTGGCTGAATCCCTTAAGACCTCAAATCTACTAGGTGAATGAACAAGCGTATTACTCAAAAGGTGAGAAACACCAGACCTCCTACCAACAGTAGTCCAGCAGCCCTCCTCTTCACCGGCCCTGTTGGGTACCTGAACGACTTCATCCACCTGGGGTTGTGCACTCTTCAGCTTCTATATCATTGAAACTTTTGGCTTCGACCAACACTCACTGGTTTGATGACCCCATTTATTGCACTTAGATCAACACTTTGGCACCTATTCATATACCACATCCTGATCCACCCTATGGCCACCAGGAGCAATGAAAGTAAATAGATCCATCTGGGTGTTCACATCAACTAGAATACGTGGAAATGAGATTCGCTCCTTCTTGACAGTAAGAACATCCGTACAAATGGGTTTGCCCACCTTGCTTGCTAGCTTATCAAGAGTTGATTTACCCCAACTCTAGCTGGGACTCTTTCAAGCACATCCTGGATAACAAACGCTGGGATCATTCTGTAAGAATAAGTGGCTTTGAGTTCAGGAACCAGCTTTGTTGTCTAATGGTCTATATATCCTCATCACTATCAAAACGAAAGACAACATAGCCATCATCATGAAGAAACATAGTAGGCAGGAGCACCTTTCTCCATTGTGCCTGTACAAACCTCTTCATCACAGTAAAAGGAATCGAGTCTCCTAAGACATATCCAATCAAAGCCTTCCTCCAGTATTCACATTCAGCCTGAATATCCTCCTCAGTTAAAACCACATCCACATCCCTTCTCTCAACATTAGAAAGTTGAAGCCCATTCTTTTTCCTTTTTTTTTGATGACGAGGGAAGACACCCTACCAGCATCGGGTAAAGCTTTGATCGAAGTCAACGGATGTGACCAACATGGATTTTGAGACTAGTGAGATTCGAACCCAAAACCTTCAAGATGAAAATTGAGTCGAACACCACTAAACTAACCCAGGTTGATTAGCCCATTCTTTATCACTCTATTACCAACAATCGAAGGGGTTGTATTATTCTTCCCTCGCCATTACTACTCAAAGTCAGATCCAGATTCACCGATTCTATACCATATTCACTATTCCGTTTCGCATCCGACTTCATTGTTATCAATCCCAAACTCGCTTCGAACTTCACGGTTTCCCCAGGTTTAGGGTTCCTCAACCAAGCCCTTACTCAACACTTCATTAACCACCAAAGTCTCCTCGTCTGATATCTCCGTTTGCGTCCCTATACTGACCATCACTTTCTTGGGTCGTCCTTTCTTCGCCATCATAATCCGCTGAAGTCAACGAGAATCGTCATCGTCGACGCGAGCAAATCGCCCTAAGCAGCTCTCATTCTTAATGCTATTTTCTTTTCTGCTTTCTTCTAGAACTGTTAAAGGGAACTTCTTCCCTTTTAAGTTACTATCTTCTTGCTTTCAGTCGTAATACTATTATTTTTTTTTGTTTCTCTTCTACCGACACATTCCATAGATTTAGAATAACTACAAAGTATATCTATATTATTTTTTTATTTTTATTTTTTGGTAAAAGAGTGTCTAGATTCTTAATATACTTCTATTATCTTTTCAAATAAATAAATAAATTCAAATATCGTTCTAAGTTGATTAAGCCAATTAACTTAATTTTGCTTCTATTTTTTCTCTTGATATTTTGACACCCCCCAATCTTGGATCTTGACTACGTCACAAGTCTTAGTGGTACCGTGGGGGAATTTAAGGTTTTAAATAGTATTTTTTTGAAATAAAATTTTTTAAATGCTATTTTTCAAAATAGCATAATATAATTATTCAATATATACATAAAAAAATTTAAATATCATAATGATATATCTTGTCTATCCAAAATCTATATATATATAATTACACAAATTTTCAGATGACAAATTGATGGCAAACAGCATGACAGGCTATCGATATCTTTTTGAAAATTTTAAAGGATAATCAGGTAATTGATTTTTATTTAAACTAAAATAATAATAATTCAATTAATTTTTTTGCCTTTGATTTAGAATTTGAACGGTGCAGATTGAATCTAAAAAAAAAATCAAATTTAATTAAACATTTTGATCTAAATTTCAAAATATTATTCCCATTCGAAAAAAATCCCTATACTCAGAAAAACAACATATCTTTGTACCGAAAAAAATTCTTAAAAATCTTATTAAATTACTAACCGTTACTAATATACCCCATCCGTCTCACCTATTTGGCATCATGTTGACTTTGCACGTGTATCGATACAAAATTTGGCATGCATACAACGATGATTTAACGTATTTTTTTATAAATTTATCGTGAAACATCAATGATTGTTTAAGTTAAGTGCTCCAATCTAATATATGACGATTAGACATAATTTGATATGAAAATGAGACTAGTATTCATATGTACAGAATAGTGCAAAATATTACAAATTATATGGGACGGAGGGAGTAGGAATTTTAACAATTATATCTTGAATAATTTTTTAAACCATCTATCCAATATTTGTAATGAATATTTTAATCTCTATCATTTAAATATTTTTTTAATATTCGAATTTGAATGCTATATAATATAGTGTGTTAGTAGGGCTATTTTGATTGCATAAGATTATAATGATTTCAAAGTCTTATATACGACATATATACAGTTATTTAATTATATTATTGTTAATTCAATATCATTTGTTTTTATTATAATATTTAGCCGTGCAGCGCAAGGATTAGTATTCCAATTTTAATAAACAGTCAAAATTAAATTTATCCTATATTCTAAAAAAAATATGTGGTACCATGTTTGTGTCACACCGAAAGATCCCGATCGTTCAAAATCTAAATGAAAGATCTAGATTTATTTTCTCAAAAAAGATTATAATTTAGATATTAAACAAGATAAAAAAAACTAATATAAATATTAAAACTTCTATTCGTTGCATCAGTAGATGTTAAACGATCTAATTTCTGATCGTTGTGTCAATACATCTTAGTCATTTAATATTTATATAAACGATCTAAATATGCAATTGTCGTATTGATAAACCTTGCCTGCTCAATATCTGCATAAAAAAGTTAAATAGGAAAAAGTAAAAATATTCATAATCAGAATACTATGTTTCATATTGGTCTCTCAGTCTCATATTAATTGTAACACTTTTCTTCTCAGACTGTCTATTATAAATGAAACGTTTCTTATTTGATAATCCCTAAAGTAAAATCCACTACCACCTAAACAATATTATTTTTTCACCAGAATTCATATAAATACAACTTTTCATGTCGGGTCAATATGTTTCAATTAAATTGGGATGGAGGGAGTATATTATATATCCTTACCTTCATACGAATATGAATTTTAATTGTCGCATTGGTAGATTTCAGATGTCCAATATATATGTAAGAGATATTAATATGTATACCGTAATATTGATTAGATCTTGATTGTCTAATATGTTTCTTTCCATCCAGTGGGCTAATCACTATAAATCTATAATACAAATGTACAACCTTAGTTTTCTTAGTCCTTTATTAATACTTTCATTAATGCTTCTTGATATATTCTCAAAAACTTATCACAAAAAACTTCTCAAATTCTCTCACAAAATGCAATATAAAAATAAAAAAATATATATAATACAAATGTAGGTTTCTTTTTTAGTTGATCGTTATAAAATATTGTTCAAAAATTCCCCTAGGATACATGCTTTATAAAATAAGTCCCATTTGATACAACCCGATAAAATATTTCCCATTTCATACACTTCATTTTTCTCAACCAAACGTGCGGTTATTGCCTTTACTGTCTCCCCTTTGATTCTTTTTTTTTTTTTTTTGTTGAATATATGTTTTTGTGTAGATTTCTCATTCGAAATGGATGACAAAAACCATGATCAACAATGAAATTTGTTCAACGTCACCATCGTCATTTTGATCATTATTTGCGATCCTTTTGTAATGTATAAGAAGATCAACTTTGTTTGTACATTTGATTCTATATCTCATCCATTTTTATGCTATTCGGTTTTCGATTGCAAATATGTTGTACAAAAGGTGCGAGATCGTTTCAAAATCTCCTCATCGAATAAATTTAATTTGTATTATTCAATTCCAGGTCATGAAAGATGCTTGCTGAATGATCAAGAGAATTTGATGATGTTGCTTGAGCTCCCGAAATGTCATCGTTTATCATCAATTGATGTGAATGTTCTGTGTGATGGTATGGGTTTGGATATATTGTTGTGGTTCGAGTGTGGTTTCAGATCCTGGAAATGAAACAATGCGTCAGTTTGAAGAAACAGTACAAATGAGTACTGACAGTGTGTCACAATCTCAAACTGTGCGCCTTTGTAATGATTCAGTGCATTTGGCATATTCTACTGTGCACAGATTTCTGAGACTCAAATTTCAATCATACTCAACATACTGAGATAATAATGATTTTGGTAATGATGTTGTGCGTGAGTCGTTGCTTCAGTTGGATGTTGGTTCGTCGAGCAATTGTGATCAACCCTTGCGTCTTCTTATTGGTCAAATTTGATTCATAATGTTGGCAAAGTTTATCCTGATGGTGCAAAGCAGTTTAGGAAGTCTCTTGTACTTTATGCAAGTGAAGTTGAATTTCGATACAGTTTTAAGAGTAATGAGAACGACAGGGTTCATGGAATCTGTTTTAAAAAAGATGATGGTTAATGGTTTTTTAAGGCTTCGTTGTATTCTTACAATAAGTTAATGTAGTAGTTTAACAATCGTCGAAGCGATGCAGAACAATGGAAGGGAGATTTATGTCCCAGGATATTGGAGACTTTCAATGATTTATTCAAGAAATCACACGTTTTTATGGTGAAGAGATCTTCGCAACTCATTTTTGAAGTAATGTCGGATCCGACAGCCTTAGTAAATGTGAGAGAGAAGAGTTGCTCTTGTCGTATGTGGCAAGAAAACGGTTTTCCATGCGGTTTGTGTTATTATGAGTTTTCCTTGTCCGTGAGCACCATGATCGATCCATATTTTTCTGTTGAAAGTTATAGGAAGAGTTATGAGGCTGTTATCCATCCTATCCTTTCATCAATTATTGACCAAATATCTTCGTCAGTGGATATGGAATTGGCCTTGCCTTATTCGAGCAGATTTCCTTGTAGGCATAAAAAATGACGTATTCCGTCGAGTGGTGAAGAGTCCAGAGATATGAGGTATACGAGGTGCAAAAAGATTGATCATCACAACAGACAAAGTTGACAAGAGCCCATTTAAAGATTTTTCTTTCTATGTTAGGTTCTTTCATTTTCTTGAAAAAAAAAAAACTCATGATGGGTACTATATAATGATCTTTTTCATTTCTAAGGCTATCATGGTATCAATTTTTGTTAATGCATTGGTGTAATGTGTTTTTCTTTTTTTAAAAAAATTATAATAGGTGCATATTTTGATAATACTGGCACACTATTTAAATGAAACAATGCACCTTTTTAATCTAATCAGTGCGTCTGAGTACTTTGATGATGTCAACAAATCCAATGGTGTTGTTTTTTATTTTGTCAATTGTATTTGTATTTCCACTCATGTATTGTTATTTGATTTATTTTTTATTTATTCATTAATTATGCTTTGTTCTTTTTTTTTTTAAGAAAAAAAACATAAGGCGCACTGTTTGAATAAACTTGGCTCCATGTTTAATTTAAATAGCGTGTCTAAATAACTTAAACAGTGCACCTATTCATTTTAATTGCACTAAAAGGACGTTGTTTGTACAAACCATCAAATTATATATCAGTCGAATATGTTTTCATCATCTTCTTCATTGTCATGTCCTCCCATGCAGGCTCTTTCAATTCATATCGTGAAATCAAAGTCTTGGTCATTTTTACTCTGTATCGACGTATTTCTTCCAAGGTAGAATGTTCTAGAACCGGTTGTCCATTTGCAAGTAGTTCTAGCCATTGGCATACGTGCACTCCAAGATTGTTTTGAGTTGTAGCCTTCTTGTTGATGTGCAATTGTGTGTTGTACTTCTCCCTTTCTTCTTCGACGATTTGGATGCCTTCATGTTTCCTTGCCATTTCGTTGCTGAACTCTTCTACATATTCTTTCTGCACATTTAACAACACACAGAAATTAGTTAACATAATAATGTTGTATTTTACAATATCAATAGTATCTATCAATTAATAATTTATTTTTTACGATTTTCTCGGCATCCCTTGCATAGCCAACCTTTTGGTTTTTGGAGTTGTGATGGGTCCATGTGTTTTCTTCGTTGTCGAACACCAACCATATCCAATGGGATGCAATCCCCATATCTTTGCTCGAGCGGATGAGTTCATTGGGAAGAAATGCCACCGGCGATTATTTTCCTTCATTGACTTCATAGTTATGTTTTCTGCCTCGATTCCTATTTTCAAAACTTCTTGCTGCATCACAATACATAATCCAATATTAGTTTTTGTTTTGTTGAATTTGTTATTGAAATATAAGGAGTAAAGGCATTTTAGATAAGTATTTGGAAGGAATTTCTTGCCCAACATTCCGTACTATATAATGCTATTTGATCTTTCAATTGTGCTTTTTCCAAGATCAACGTACAGAAGCCCGATATGTCATGGTCCGTCAATACTCCATCATTCACAATTGAATAGAGGTTTTGCATGTCGACGGCAATCTTCGAGTTTGTCACAGGATAGGTGAGTATCAAAAAGAACCTTTCTTTGTACGATCAATATATTATTTTGTTACTCATTTTATGAAGGAGGCACGATAAATGCAAATAAACAAGGTGCACTGTTTGAAATAAACTAGGCGCACTATTTAAAATATAACAGATGCCCTGTTTGAATCAAAACTGGTGCACCATTTGAGAAATTACAGACGCCCTAATTTCAATTTAACAGGAGCAGTGTTATGATTAAAACAGACGTCCAGGCCTAAATTAGTGTATATTCTTTTTTGAGTACTGGTAAATATAACAAAAAAACATTTTAAAAAAATACAAATTCAAGTGTGTTGCTAGAGTACTTATTTGGGTACTTCTTCGGTCATCCTTTTGTATTTTTCCCATCCAACATTGGTCATATACTGAGGGACTTTGAGCGCATCCTTCTTCATCTTCTTCGAGGAATCATAGGTATAGTTGATGTTTCGTTTTTTTATCACCGGGTCCTCTTTTTTAATCTCCTTCACCAGTGATTCCGGAGTACGGCCTACTTTCTTTTTTTTTGTTTGTTTTTGATCAACCTCTTCTTCATTATCGGACTCCCGTAGTTCGTCTCCGCTAATGATTTGAAGTATGCCGTCATCTTCTTCCTTTCTTTCTTCCTTGACAGCGGAGTTGTTTTCAAACAACAACGTTTTGTATTGCGCCATTGTTTGTTGTTTCTTTTTCAATCCGTCTCGCAGTTTCTTGATTTCCTCCTCCTTTTCAAACTGTAATACCTGAGAATTTTGGGAGTTTTAAAATGAATATATAACGTTACGATTTTAAAATAAATCGTGTTTAAAGGTTATATATTTAAATCTAAGAAAATATTTGATTATTAAATCAAATATGATGATGGAATATTTTGGGTTGATTAGTCGAACGCGCCAATAAATATTAGGAACGAATAACGTTATAACGTTGTAAACGTTGCGAGTAAGGGCCAGCGATTTTAATCCCAAAAACCATGGATTATGACTCGAGAGATCATATTTTCGTATATGGGATAAATCTATTGATGTAAATAAATTATCGATGGATTAATATTGCGAAATTTGGGTAAAAAATGGACTGAACGAAACATATCGTGGGACGACACGGGGTATTTTTTCCCACACCCTCACCCACCTCCACTTCTCCCATTCCTTCCACTCTTCCTCCCCACTCCCGTCTACTCCCACCATCATTCTCCCAGCCACCATCACCTTCCATCACCACCTCTCCAGCCAGCCGCCGCCAACGCCACCATCATCTCATCATCATGATCACACACCGCTCAACATCATCATCACTTTCTTCGTCTCATCAACACGATCACGCCACTATCACGCACCAACTCAAGCATCATCATTGGCATTGTCGTCTGCAGGCAGCAACCAAGGCAAGGAAACGGATAACAGCAGCAGGAAGCCGAGGGACGATAACCACATCGAAAAAATCAAACACGAATTAATCGAGGTAACCTCACTCGTCCGAGACGCCTCTTTTATTCGTTCACACGATTCAAGCATGTTCGTGTGTGTTTGGAACATGTTATTGCTGTGAATGATGGGTATGCAATGGTTTGTATGTGTTTTGATGATGATTGAAGGATCCGTGAGCGTCGAACGTGAGTTTGCTGCAGGATCTGGGCTGTAGATGCGTCGCCTTCTGGCCAAGAAAATGATATTTTCGTGCTTCGAACCTTAAACCTAAATGCGTATTTGAGACATATAACGCATACGCATGGAAATATAACGTTAAACGTGCATATACGATCATGTTAGATATGTGGTGGGGTATTTGGGGTCGAAATGAACTAGAATGCACCCTTATAATGAATGTACCCTCACGGGAAATAAGTAAAAGCGACCACTAAACCATCAAATAATATTAAGGTTGATACTAAATTGATAATATATAATTGAACTTGTTTGTTAGTAATCTCACAATTCAGGATTCATTATGCTTAATTGATAATGTGCAATCGAACTTGTTTATTATTAATGGACATTTCATTAGGCTAGTCACAAGCATAATCAACCACAAAGCTCTTCAACCATTAATGAACTTGTTTGTACAATCTCAAAGGACATAATGTATAATCATTATGTTATCATCATCATTCCACAGTTACGATGACAAATCTAACACAGCATGCTATCAACCACAGCCAAAATCTAAAGGTGCATAATGTATAATCATTATGTTATCGTTATCATTCTACAACTACCATGATAAATCTGACACAACATGCAATCAACCACAACCAAAATCCATTCTACCCAATATACAATCAACCACAATCAATCACAATCAACAAGATAAAATCAAACAGTAGAGGTAGAAAATTATCGACGTGAGGCAAATAAACGGTTAAGACAGGAGGCAGAGACGGCAGCTGGGATGACAGCAGGCGACGACGAGGGAGTGGGGCGGCAGCAAGCGACTGGCCAGGCAGCAAGCGATGTCGAGCTAGGGGATGGCAGCAAGCGATGACAGCGGCGGCGAGGGACTGCGGCGACAGCGGCCTAGGAGCGACAGGTGGCAGCTGGGCAACAGCAGGGGGCTCGGCTTGGGGCTGTGGCGACGAGGGACTGCGACAGTAGCGGCCTAGGGGCGGCAGGTGGTGGCTGGGCGATAGCAGGCGGCTGGGGATGGGGCTACAGGTGGCGGCAGGCGACAGCAACGACGGCGAGGGGCTGGGGCGACCACTAGCGGCGGCACTGACGGCGAGCTAGGGGGCGGGCGGCAGCTGCGGCTGGCCTCGGCGACGATGATGACGGCAAAGGCGGAGACAGGGACGACGACGGCGCGACGATGATTTAAGGGAGGAAGATGAAGGAGGAAATGAGGAAGAAGGTGACGGCGACTGCAGTTATATATATCAATTTTAGCGACGGAATACGTCGTTATTTAGGTTTAATGATCATTTAGCGACGGAATCCGTCGCTAAAATGACCAATTATAATATTAATTTTATATATTTCAATATTAGCGACGGAATCCGTCGCTAATTAGGTTTGAGAAAGTTAGGGACGGAATCCGTCGCTAAAATAAGCATTTTATATTAATTAGCGACGGAATCCGTCGCTAAAATGTCCAATGATAATATTAATTTTATATATTTCAATATTAGCGACGGAATCCGTCGCTAATATTGAAGTTTATAAATATTCGCATTTTCTTTTTATATTTTTTACATCGTTCATTTCTTTTTCATAATTACTTTCAATTTAATTTTATGATGATATCATTTATAATACGTGATACATTTAACAACAATATCATGTACAACATCTTATATGTTTCAAGTTTTGTTACATATATAACATCTTATATCATGTGCAACATATATA
>JAOVYX010012251.1:0-32764 GCA_035668315.1 Drosera spatulata
GACACTAAAAATACAATTTAGACAATTTGAAAGGAATAAAAACAAAGTTTAGAATAACGAAATGATGTGTGATTTCACACACATCAAGATACTATCTGCATCGGTTGTCAATATGGAAAGGCTCATCAACTTCCTTATTAGGAGTCAAAGTTTAGAGCAAAGGAGCCTTTGGAATTGATCCACTCAGATGTCTTCGGACCGGTGAAGCATCCATCTGTCAGCGAGGCAAAGTATATGGTGACTTTCATTGATGATTTTTCAAGGTACGTGTGGGTTTACTTTCTTAAAGAAAAATCCGAAGTCATCATAAAATTTAAAGAGTTCGTAGAAAAGGTTGAAGATGAACTTGGGAAGAAGTTACGTTGTGTACGTACCGACAATGGAGGGGAATACACATCAGAAGTATTCTTGTCATTCTTGAAGGAGCACAATATCAAGCGTCAATTGACATGCCCTAGCACTCCTCAGCAAAATGGTGTTACTGAGAGGAAGAAGCGTCACTTGGCAGAGATATGTCGAAACTTAATGCACTCAAAGAATGTGCCCCCAAGGTTTTGGGCAGAGTGTATCAAGACGGTGGCGCATGTAATCAACAGGCTACCTTAGGCAAAGTTACAGTTCATCTCACCTTTACAGAAGCTATGTAATGTCAAACCCACGATCAGCCACTTCCGCGTATTTAGATGTGTCTGCTACATCTTTGTCCCAGATCATCTTCGAAGTAAGTTCGACAAAAAGGCAATTCGTTGCATCTTTGTTGGATATGATGATGCAAGGAAAGGATGGAGGTGTTGTGATCCTGTGACAGGTCGTTGCTACACCTCATGGAATGTGGTCTTTGATGAAGCTTCATCCTGGTCATCATCAGAGGAGACAGTGCTTCCATATTCAGAAGACTTTGAAAGAAAAATACAAGAAAGGGTGGATGAGCATGAAGATATAAGAGATGATGAAGATGCACCTAGAACACTTGAGTGCTTAAAAAGCCCGTGGAAAACTGGAGTACACCACAAGACTCTTCAAATGAGCAAGACTCCAGAAGAAATATGACCAACCCAAATAGAGATTGCAGAAGAACCAGTACAGCAGTTGCGGACATCAAAGAGGGAAAAGAAGCCATACCTAAAATATGCAAATTTAGCACTAGCCACCGATGATGATATTAAAGAGCCATCAACCTATGAAGAGGCTTTCAGGAGTATAGAATGGATCAAGGCCATGGAGGAACAACACAAGGCCTTCAAGGAGAACGAGACATGGGAGTTAGTACCAAAACCTGAGGATGTCAAGCCAATCTCAACTAAATGGGTCTACAAGTTGAAGACCAGGTCAGATGTATCCATAGAAAGATACAAGGCATGATTGGTTGCTCGAGGATTCTCGCAGCAGTATGGACAAGACTATGAAGAAACCTTCAGTCCAGAAGCCAAGATCACCACGGTGAGAGTCCTGATCGCTCTAGCTGCCATGAAAGCATGGAAACTATGGCAAATGGATGTAAAGAACGCTTTTCTACATAGAGAGGTAGATAGTGCTATATACATGGAGCAACCAAAAGGGTTTGAGAGCATTAATTATCCAGAGTATGTTTGCAAACTCAAGAAGGCACTCTCTAGATTAAAGCAGGCCCCAAGGGCATGGTACGGAAAGATAACCGAGTTTCTTCTTAAATGTGGGTATCAAGTGACTCCCGCAGACTCTAGTCTCTTCGTGAAGAATGCATATGGGAAGATATCGGTGGTGCTTGTGTATGTGGACGAGTTGATCATCACCGGAGATGATGAGGAAGAGATCACGCTGATAAGGAGGAATCTATTACTCAGATTTCAGATGAAGGAACTTGGGGAACTTCAGCACTTTCTCGGCCTCGAGATTGATCAAGACAAAGAAGGTATTTTCTTGTGTCAACAAAAATATGCCAAGGATCTCCTGCGGAGGTTTAGGATGCTCAACTGCAAACCTATTGCTACGCCAAGAGAGGAAAGACCTAAGCTAAGCGCGTATGAAGGCGAGGAGCTGAAGGATCCAACCATGTATCGACAACTGGTGGGTAGTCTAATCTACCTAACCATGACTCGGCCGGACATATCCTTTGCTGTTGGAGTCGTGAGTCGATACATGTAAACTCCAAGGAAGCCTCACTTGGAAGTTGTGAGACGTATACTAAGGTACGTTAAAGGCATTGTTGATTTTGGGTTTTCATACAAAAGTGGGAGTAATGGTACATTAGTCGATCATTGTGATGCCGACTATGTCGAAGATCCGGACACAAGAAGATCAACAACAGGCTACACATTCAGTCTTGGATCCGAAGCTATCTCATGGTGCAGCAAAAGACAACCAACTGTATTATTATCTACGACAGAAGCCGAGTACAGGGCAGGTGCAATGGCAACTCAAGAAAGCACATGGTTGGCACAACTATTAGAGAACCTGCATTATCCCATTGACTATGCGGTACCACTATATTGTGACAACCTATCAGCTATACGCTTGGCAGAGAATCTAGTCTTCCATGCAAGGACTAAGCATGCGGAAGTGCATTATCATTTTTTTAAGGAAAAGGGTGCTTCAAGAAGAGATGGAGATGAGGACGATCAACACGAGGAACCAAATAGCAGACATCTTCAACAAAGGACTTAATCAAGCAAAGTTTGAAGAGTTCCGTCGGTTTCTTGGAATGGATGCAAGAAGGGTTGGTGTTGAGTGGGAGTATTAAAGGTCCAATATGATTCAACACCAACGTAGAACATGAAGGCCCAAGTCCAAGATTAATAAGTCCAAGTCCAAGATCTAGATTTTTCCTAGATATTTAAGTAAGTTCTACAATTTTATCTAGATGTTTCTATGAAAAAGTCTTATAGAATATGCGTAGGATTAGTCTAGGAGAATTCTAGAAGTTAAATCTTAGGCGCAGGATCAAATCAATTCTCACCGTCCATTTGAGATGGTGAGTAGTATAAATAGGGGTAGGGTTGATGTATCCAAGCATCCAATCATCGAGTCAAGCAAGCATTCCAATAATAAAGACTCTCCCACCTAAAAGCTTTAGAGCCTTGTGTCTCAAGTTATAGTGTTTTATTGATTAATATCAAGTATTTCGATTAGTATCACCCTCCTTAAATTCTACATGAAACGCAATCAGACACCCTAGGACCTTCTAATACCATTAAAGGATCAAGAGCTATTCTTATAGGCTCTTTTGTACCCAAGAGCTTTATATAGAAATCCAGAGCCTCGTTACACATACCCTCCTCATTTCTGATAAACATACCATCTGCCCCTTTGAGATCACAAATGCGACTCCTCCTTCTTCTAGCTTTAATCAAACCATGGAAGAACTCCGTATTTCTATCAACCCCTTTATACCAATCCCTTTTACATTGTTGTTGAAAATAAGCCATTTCTGCCTCCATTAATCTATATGTTTTTCTAAGGCACCTATCCACCTCAATCTTCCTCTCCTCAGAAAATGGTTGTCTGAGATTAGCCTGTGCAGTAAGTAGCTCTTCCCTAGCCTCATCTGACAATGATATTGGAACATTGCCTTACATGCAGGTTTCTCAGCTTACTTTTTAGTAACTTCAGTTTGCTAACAGTCCTGAGCATAGCAGAACCTACTATACGGACATCCCAAACCTCCTTCACAATACCTAAGAAAGAATCACACGAAGACCATATATTGATGAACCTAAAGGAACTTCTTTCCTTTACATAAGATCTGCCAAAGTCAACCACGAATATAGAGTGATCTCAAGTTTCCTCCTCTTTAAAATCAACAATTGCAGAAGGGAAGGAATCAATCCACTGATGATTTGCCATGGCCCTATCCAGTTTAATTCGCATCTAACTATCCTCCCCTTAATGATTGAACCAAGTGCGCTTGCACCCCACACTTCGGATATCTTCCAATCCTACACACTAAACACAATTGAAGAAATCCAAACAGGGTTCCACTTGAATGCCAACATTCCCTATCTTCTCATCATGAAACAAGAAATAATTGAAATCGCCAATCCTCATAATGGAGTTCCATTTATAGAAAAACCCTCTGGTCCTTCCTATTCAGAGCATATACAAAAGTGGGAAACACAATCGTACCATCTAAGTATATAACTCTGCAATTGATATATTGATCTAATGCGTCAATAAAAGAGATCGCGACCCGCTCCTCATCCCAGAAAACCCATATGCGCCCATTCTTGGCATAATAATAGTTATTTAAAAATTTTCAACTATGAAAACAAATTTTGGACACCTTACTGAACTTGGTAGCCCAAACTCGAGTTTCCAAGCACACCATTATTGATAATCTATTTGTGGCAATAAGCCTCCTTATTGCATTATGCTTAGAGGCCTTATTAAGGCCTCTAGTATTCCAGATCCCTATCATGGAATCAAGTGTCAGTCCCAGCAGCAAGCTAAGGAGCAGTATCTCCACCCTTCTTGATAACATCAGGAGGAGACTTGTTCAGCTGGACAGCCTCGGGAGTCACCACATCAGTCAAGATGGAAAATCGAGATGACAGAGGTAAATCATTTTCAGCAATAACACAGCTACCCGTACCCTTATAATTATATTCCAAGAATTCTCAGGAGTGGACTAAATTTGAGGAGAAGGAGCAATCCTAATAGGAGACTAAGAACCTTCCTCTTCCTTCTTATCATCAACCACAACTATCTTCCTTCTCCATTCTTGCCTCATAGGAAACTTCACAGTACACTCAGTCGGCTTATGCCCCCAGTGTTTGCATTTAGAACACAAAGCATGAGTCCATTCATTGAAGACAGCATGTTGAACTCGAGTACCTTGTGGTCCAACAAAATCAAAAGATTCTACAATATCCTTTGTTGTGTCTACATCTACCAGTATTCTAGCATAAGAAATCCTACTTTTCTTAGCTGTCATCTGATCCGTACGGATAGGAAAACTAACTTTGCTAGCAAGCTTATCAAGCACCTGCCTCCTCCAATACATAAGATCCAAGCCTTCCAAATGAATCCATACAGGAACATGAAAAATAGCATCGGGATCAAAGGAGAAATCAGGCTGACATTCCCTTAGCACCAATTGCCTAATCCAAATGAACCATCCACCATCTAAGATTCATGTTGATTCTACCTAGCTAGGCAATCATTATTTATAGATGAACATTGTAGTTTCTTACGTGCCACTTGGTAACAAGTAACACCAAACCATATATCTTGAGACCATATAGCTCGTAAGATAATATATTGATGTATGGTTGCATGAACTTGGAACAAGCATGAGAGTCACACATTACAGAAGGATATAATGTCTTGATCAGCAATATCAGATTCTTTTTTTGTGGCACATCAACATGGCATTATATTCAACCAATTTTTCTCTAGGTCAATATGTGGGGAATGGATGTCAACATTAGCGTCATTCCAAAAAAAGAAGAAAAATACAAAGCGACGAATATATAATGAGAAAAAAGAATTTTTTGTTAGCCTCACTTGTGTAATGCTTAGGTCTATATATAATATAAAATTGATTTTATGACTTATTTTAAACATAGAAAAATAAATTGTCAAGGTTTTAGATGTCAATAAGATCGAAGCTGTCCAAGAGAAACTTATAATCCCATCAATTGTTTTGCCTTGGGATTCATTAAATTCTTATTTGTCTTTGTTAGTTCATAACTCAAATCTATCTAGCTTCATAAAGTCGCAACCTCGACTGCTTATTTCCTAGGAGCTATTCCTATCATTATCCCACGTCCCTTGTCTTTACCGCTAACTCAACTGCCATTCCTTTGGAACATTGACGTTTATAAGGGCTCCCCCAGAGGGGGATTCAGTCCAGCTACAGGTAGGCTAGCTCACGAAAGAAAGCCTTGCAACTATGTTAATTAAAATATTGCTGCCAGAGTAACGTCGTTTTCGGACAACAGCAACTAACTCCCTTGCATAGCTAGATCGGCCTCATCCCATAGCTCTAAATTAAGCCTCCGTGCTATTCATCCCATAGAAAGATGACAGGCATAACCCAATACAAAACGAACACGTATAGACCAATAAAAAATCGAACACATGGAGTACTCATTAAAAAAACTCCTATATTTATATTCTATAATTCTGACGAATGTGATGTTTCTAGAGTAGTAGCTAGACATTGTCAACAATCTCAAAGATATTGTAATTGATAATATACATTACGACGGAAATTATTCTTTGGCAATTGTGTATTTTTCTTCGCAAGTAATAATTTTAATGAAGGAATTTCCCGTTGGTTTGAGTTTTTAGCTTGTTTTCACCTTGTATGGTGAGATTGATGTTGCGAACCTTGCTGTTTGTTGAGTGTTGATTCCTACAACATGTGGTGAGGAGGAGATTGGCGTGTACCCATTAGCGTATAATTAGCTCCGATATTGATCCCATGGTTTTTCCCTTTATGGGTTTTCCATGTTAAAAATGCTCATGTCTTTTGATCCTTTCTCTTGTTTGTCTCGGTTTTGAAATTGCTACTTTGATTCACATCTTTTGAATCCCACAGGAAGCATGCGGATACATCATGTAGAATAAGATTGATGTGGTTAGCACCCAATGACTTTTGCATCATCTCGCAATTCAACTAAATCTCAGACTTCGTTCGATGCCATATAATTCTCTCTTCCTTCATGGCATTGTACCACAAAGCGGATTCATTGCAACTTATGGCTTCAGAAAATGTTTCAGGATCATTCTCAGCTGTAATAACAAAGTTGCATTCTCTCAAATACACAACATAATCATTAGGAATTGTTGATTTCTTGATTCTAGTAGATCTTTGTAATGTTGCATCATTATGCTCTTGATGAACATCTTGAGCAACTGACTGCTCAACAACTTTAGGTAACAGTTGAACATTAGGATCTACCATATCAACATCAGGAGGTTATGGAATCTCACTTATTTGTTGTTCAATAGCGAACAGCACCGAAGGTGTGTTGTGAACAACAATCAACGTAGTGCTTGATGTAGATGGAGCGTCTATATGTTATTTCTTGGAAATTGGATCCTAAGATCGATCACTCCCACTAACCAAGTCATTCTCAAGAAATTTAGCATTTCTTGATTCCACAGTCCTCATGATGTGAGATGGACAACAAAATCTGTAACCCTTGGATTTTTTGGCATATCCAATAAATAGCCACTTATGGTCCTTGGGTTTAACTTGTTTTCTTGTATATTATAAATTCTCACTTTAAACGGGCATCCCCAAACTCAGTTTAACAGTACATGCCGCAAACTCGGTTTTCAACCTTTAAATTACTCAAATGGTGTTTTACAAATGGCCTTAGTTGGAACTCGATTAATATGTACGTAGCCATTTTTAGTGCTTTAGTCCACAAGAATTTAGAAAGCTTTCAACTGCTAAGCATACTTCGCACAATATCCAATAAGGTCCAGTTTCTTCTTTCTACTACACTATTTTGATCAGAAGACCCTGGCATGGTATATTGGGCAACACTCCTATGATCTTGAAGAATCTTTGCAAATGGACCAAGTACTTGTCCATCTTCAGTATATCTATGACAATACTCTCCACCTCTATCTGATCTCACGATCTTAATTTTCTCTCCATATTACTTCACTTTTAAATACCTTGAAGGTTTCTAGTGCTTCATTTTTATTTTGAAGCAAGTAGAGATATACATGTAAGGTTAGTAATCATCTATGAATGAGATGAAGTAATTTTGACCGTGCAAGTCCATATCTGGATAACATATATCTGTATATATTATCTCGAATATATCTGTACTCCTCTTGGCACCTTTCTTTAATTTGTTATCCTGCTTTCCTTTAATGTAGTCCACATAAATGTCATAATCAGTAAAATCAGAAGTACTAAGTCCTCCATCATTTACTAATCTTTTGGTAAGCTCAATGGAGATATGTCCTAATCCTGATGCTATAAGAAAGAGGAATCCCCATTCACAACACTTTGTTTAATATCAGCGTTATCATGAACATGTATCGCATCATAGTAGGAGATGTCTTGTAAATTTAAATGAAAAAGACTATCAGACAAGATACCATTTCCAATAACATCTGATTTAAACGATAAGCTGAATCTTGTATCTGAAAAATTAAAGGAATAGCCCAAAAGTCTTGAAATCGAGTTCAAGTTTCCATAGAAACTTGGACTATAGAAAGTCTTTTCCAAATACAAAACATAACTAGTGCTAAGGACTAATCTGCATATCCTAATAGGTTTAACTAGTGCTAAGGCCTTGAACTTGATACAATCCTTCTTTAGGCGCCCTTGGTGTTTACAAAAGAAGCACTTGAATTATTTCTTTATGTCAGCTTGAGCAGAAAGTTTACCTTTATCTTTCAGCTTGCCTTGGCCTTTCTTCTTTCCATGCACTGTCCGATGAGCACTCTCCCCTGATTCCATGAGCAACCTTTGTTTCTCCTGAACACATATGGTCATTAGTTCATGAATTAATCATTTACTAATATGTGTTTAATAAGAGATCTTAAAAGGTGCATATTGTTGCGGAAGAGTGTTCAAAATATAATACACAAGGAAAGATTTGAAAATCTCAATCTCTAAATTCTTCAGCTGAGCCACTATGTCCCTCATCTTCATGATGTCCTCGTGCACACCTCTAACACTACTGAGCTTCATGGATGAAAACTTCATTACAAGGGTCATGGCATGCGCCTTTTCTGAAATTTCGAATTGCGAATCAATCGCTTTGAGTAGATCTTTGACTCAATTATGTTGATCGATAGAACCACAAATGCTAGCAGCGAATTTGCTCTTTATGAACATAACACAATGACGTTTGGACCGTTCCCATTGTTCATAAAGAGATACTTCAGTTAGAGTATTAGCATTTGTAACTTGAGGTGGTTAGTCTTTTCGAACAGTATAGTCCATGTCCATGCACCCCAATTGAAGAAGGATCATTTCCTTCCTGACTTTATTATTGTCTCCTTTGAGTTCAGGAAGATCATAACTAAAGTGAAGGAAATTTGCAGGTTGCGAAACTGTGTAACAAACACACATGCTTATTAGGCAGATAAACATAACTCATGATTTATCCAATGTAAATCATGAAATCAATATGAATTCACATAACAAAGAAATTGCTTATGGGCTAAATTTTTAATTTAAATAGATTCATGATACTGGATGATGAAATTAAAGATTATATTCCTTTCTTAATACTTGTGGACATATTAAGAAAATAATCTGCTATTATATCCTAATTAATTATATCAATACAACAAAAATGCCTATGGGGTAAAATTCACTATATTAACATATTTAATCACAATTAATGTCTTTAACCAAATGTGATCTTGAGACACTTAATATATTCATTTTAATCGACAAGAGATGTTGTGGCTAATCTCTACTCAATTTTATGAATGATATTGAAAAATTAGGGATGTAGAGATATTTCAAAAGGTTTAAGCCCGATGTATCAATTGGGCAAGGATCTCAAGTTCAAAAACCTCAAATGCAACAATCTAATGAGGAGGTTCAACAACACGATGTAGCCGAAAACACTATTGAAGAGATTCAATCACATATTGAGGTTAGTAAAACTAATGAACTTAAACTCAATGACGAGGATACACTTCTCATCATGGGAGATCCTGGAATCAGGAAAGAGTTCAAATCCATAATATGTTATCATAAGAGGAGGGAAAATCTGCGTAGAGCATATTTACAAAGAGGTTCTACACAGCCGAAAGAACATGAATTTCCTTGGACAGTAATCAGAAAACAAAATAGAAGATTCAGCGTTGATTTGTATCAGGGAAATAAGACATGGTTAGAATACAGTGTATCAAAAGATGTGGTGTTTTGTCTACTTTGTTATCTTTTTGGATGTGATTTTAGTGATGAGAAATCAAAGGGTCATGATGCATTTGTTGAGAAAGGTTTCAAGAATTGAAAGAAGAAAGACAGGTTGAAAGCACATGTTGGAGCAGAGCCGTACAGTAAGCACAAGAAATGTGCAGAAGCTGCTTTGAATTCACTCAATGCGAAGCAACATATTGATGTTGCCTTTGCAAATCTTTCAAATAAACAACTGATTGATTATCGGATAAGATTGACCACTAGTTTGCGATGCGTTTGATTTCTTTTGCGTTGTTGATCTTCTTGTGTCCGGATCTTTGATCAAACATTATTTTACCCAAGTTATTGTGAAACATTAATCGTATTATAAAGTTATGTACTCTAATTCGAAGGTAGTTGCAGCGCGACGATAAGACTTTTTTTATATAAGAATAAAACCAATTAAAGTTCGTGTTAAATAGTGACTTTTGAAAACGTTGCTCTTATTATAGAATGAATGGATTATTATATTATTGTTTTTTAATGTTCTTAGTGATAAACTCCCTCTGTCCCATGCAACACTTCTCTTTTTTGGACGTACCACAAAAAATATAACACTTTCTCATTTGGGAATTTTTTCCTTCAAAAAATATCAAAATATCCCAATTTTTTATTTTATATCACACCGACTTATCGCACTATCACTTCTCCGTCATTTTTTTTTTTCTATCTCCATCCTCTCACACAATCAAATGGGTAAAAAGGTCTTTTACATAAAATTTCAACACATATAATATCCGTTCAAGTCAATCCATTACATTTATTATGGGACGGAGGGAGTATTATACAACATTTGTGAAGTAAAACCTTACAGACTCATAGATATGACTCTCTCTGTCCCATAAAAATTACAATGACATATATTTCGAGATGTTTTGTTCTTGTTATTGTCAATGTCAAAAAATTAGTTTTTAGATCCATGGTTAGAATTCACATCTTAATTTATCATAATAGTTTCATAATAATTTTGTTAGAAAAAATGATGTTTCGTTATCCCGTGGAAGCTTCAAAATGCATTACGCTGTAATTTTTGCTTGGATGGAGACTTTAATCTTTTTTTTTAGTGAATCACTCTAACATACCGTTTTCAAAATTATTACCAAAAAATACAATACAGAGAAAGAATCTCCCAAGAATATAATTTCATTCACACTCTCTCTCCTTTCTCCTCCTCCCCGCCACTCTCCTTCTACTCTCCCTCTCCGATTCCATTGCTCCGCCTCCAATCACCACCACCACCACTCCCTCTCCGACGCCGAGGTGAGATCGAAGCCGTTACTGAAGAAGTTGCCTTTGACTACCAAGACGAAGGACGAGACAGAGGACGAGGCATACGAGGAAGACAAGCAAGAGGAGGAGCGGATGGAGGCGAGGGTGGAGCGAAGGGAGACGATCAGGGTTGGAGGCGAGGGCGGAGTGGAGGGAGGCGATCAAGGTTGGGTTGAGGCGGTGTTGGGGTTGACCGGTTAGGGTTAGGATGAATACGTTGCCATGACGAGGGTTAGGATTAATCCGACGAGGGTGTGTTTCTTTGGGGTTTGTTTGGTGAGGTGTGGAGTTATTTTTTTCTTTCTATCTTTTTGGTGTGATTGGTTGGTTAGGTTGTATGCGGGGGTGGATATGTTTTCATTTCGATTGTTGGAAAAAGTATGCCAAATATAATTTATAGTTTTGGTGGAATTGGGTTTGATTGGAACATAGTGTCTTTGTAAATGAAACAGTGTGTCTTTGTAAAATGAAATAGTATGCCTTTGTAAACGAAACAGCATGCCTTTGTAAATGAAACAGTGTGTCTTTTGTTCAAGCGCATTGTTTGATTTTGTTAGACGCACTGTTTTGATTTTTGTTCAAACGCACTGTTTGATTTTGTTTAGGCGCACTGTTTCATTTTGTTCAAACGGTCTGTTTTGATTTCGTTCAGACACACTGTTTGATTTTTGTTCAGACGCGCAGTTTTGATTTTGTCGAGGCACAATGTTTCATATTTTAGTGGAGCTTTTGATGACATTGTCAGATTTCGACAAAAAATTCCGACGAAGATTTCGAGACGTGTAGATTCCAACGACAGTGCGGTGAATGTAGTTGTTGGGTCAAAAAGTGAGGATAGGGTAAAAGATTAGATGGGATGGTTGAATTATAGTTTTGGGGAATTATTTTTTCTTGTTGTATGTGTTTCGCATTTTTTTGACAAAAGTGTAGTTTTGGGGAAATCTCCCAATATTTTCTTTGTTTCAATAAAATTACACATCTATATCTTTGAGATGAGTCAACAAATTACACTAGAATACCGTCCCGTGCTTTACACGAGATGAATAAAAATAATAAAAACAATTAATATTAAACATCCATAAATAGATAAAGATATATTGCACGGGATATAAGAAAAGTTATTCTTTTATTATTCTAAACGATGATTTTATAAATAAAGCAGTTAGGATTTCATATAATTATCTCTTTGTGATAGATTTTGTATGTATAAGCACATATTTTTTATTTGCTCCAAATATTTTATGTTAAATTTGAGATATTAAAGTTTATATTTAGTTTAGATTAGTTGAAATTACTATAAGATTTTAATTTGTTAAAATATATATTAGTTGCTAGATTAAATTAAATTTAATTGGTTTAATACTTTTTAATTGACACTTTTTAAAATGACAATGATGTCCTGTCATACCGTTTATCATTTTTCATCCAGAAAGACTGGGTAATATGATATATAGTAGAATACTAATGCGTGTTTTGCATCGGATGCATAAAGATAATAGAAACCAATAGATTAAACTTACATATATATAGATTACTGTATATTGAACGTGGTATTTTTTTATATGAAAATTACCAATAGATCATCTTTTTGAAAATTATTTATCAAAAAAGTAACCCATATATTTTTAATTACCATTAGAATTTTTTTTTAAAAAAAAAAACAATCATCGAACCACTCCTTTTTTAATCATCCCAATTATTTGATTTAATTTGAGTTCGTGACTGATTGGTAGAAAATAAAAAATCTAATCTATGACTTATTGATAAATAATTTCCAAACAATTAACCTATTGGTAAATCTCTCAATTTTTTATTCATTTTATCTTTTCGATAGATTGATTTAAGTATTACGATTTACATGCATTACTTATATTAGTACTCAATCTCAAATATTAGATTGAATTCAAAGATAAAGATTAAAGAATCTAGCATAAAACTCGGCTTATGAAATAAAGTAATGTACTTGCACGTGTGCATTAATAGTTAAGAATCAATAAAATCTTATCTTGCTAGATAAGATTATGTATAATTCTATGATTATTTTTTAAAAAAATTGTATTATCGAGAAAAGTTATTTTTTTATTATACTAAAGGACACATTACCTAGAATTACAAACAAGCAAAACTAATCCCAAAAACTACACACTGTTTTTTGTATTGACGCACTGTTTTTTTGTACAGACGCTCTGTTTTCGCTTTTCCTTCAGATGCTCTGTGTTTTTATTTAGGTGCTCTATTTCTTTTACAGAGCACCTCAACAAACACATAGTGTGCCAGTTAAAAACACAAAGCGTTAGATAAAAAAATAAAGTGCGCCTTTTGTTTCTTACTTATTCATTCGTTGAGTTTGTTTTCCACCGTATCCACGCCATACTTTCTCACCATGCAAGGGCCTATTGTCGACAAACAAGAGATACTCAAACAACAACTTATTTGCATTGTTTTATTGTTGTGTTTAATAAAGAAAGACGATGATAGGGTGTTATGGTCGAGGACGTGAAGGAAGGAGAAAAGGAGGACGAGCATGACGACGATGCGATTGATGAGGATGATGATGAAGAGGCGACGAAAAGGCTGATGCGACGTTGTTGTTTTTTTTTTTTTTTTTTTTTTTTTTTTTTTTTTGTTGATGGATTGGTCGATGGAGAGTGGAGGGAAAAAAATCGTTTTTTTATTTTTGTATGTTTTTGGAACAATGATTACTTGTGTATCTTTTTGGGATTTTTTTTTTCAAATTTTTGTATTTTTGGGTAAATCTCCGTATACTAAATGGCGATTTCATATATAAAATTGGTAGGACTTTTTACAACTATTTATTTGTGAAAAATTTTGTATATCTGCTTATTTTATATGTTTTTATTTAATTCAAATATTTTGTGTTAAATTTGAGATAATGAATTTTATATTTAATTTATATAAGTTAAAGACCTAAGAATTATAAAAATAGAGTCATAATTATTAGATTTAGATATGATTTTTATTTTTTCATTGAGAATTTTATCATGTAGAATCATGGTGATTAGATTTTGATATATATTAGATTTAATAAAATTCAGGTTACAGTGGTTGATGAGAGGAGGAATCTGGATGTTTTAATTTTGATTGGTTGAGATATATATTTGATTAAATTTTATTTAATTGGTTTTAATTTTTTTAGAATGACAATAATACCTTGTTATATCGTTTTGTCATTTGTCGCTTAAAGAGACTGGATAATACGATATATATAAATGCTGTCCCGTGCGCTACACGAGATGAAAATCTATAATTAGGACAAATTATCTAGAACTACAAAAAATCAAAACTAATCCGAGAAAACTACACACGGAAACATATTTTCCAAAAATTATAATTTTTAGGGGATCACATATTCTCCACACACACGCACTCTCTCTCTCTCCGATCTCACTCTCGCATCAATTTCATCCTCATCGCCATTGTCTCCTCCATTTCATGTAACTTCAACTTCTTCTTAATGTTATCCAACTCAAATCAAACACATCTAGAAAACCACAAACATTCGAATCATCCAAGATTGAAAGCAAAATTTCTATGTTTGTGGATTGAGAAGTTAGGGTTTGGACATTCAATTTTTGTCATGGATGGAATTATCGTCTTTTTTGGAATGTATTGATCCATCCTCCTGTTTGAATGCTATTTTGATTTAGTTAGGGTTTTGAGATTCAATTTTTGTCGCGGATGGAATTGTCGTCTTTTTTGGGATATATTGATCCATATTTCTGTTTGAAAGTTATTTTGATTTTCCACCGTATCCATGTCATACTTTCTCACTAAGCAAAGGCCGGTTGTCGATGAACAAGAGCTACTCAAACAACAACTGATTTGTATTGTTTTATTGTTGTGTTGAGTAAAAAAAGAAGATGAGCGCGTGTTATGGTGAAGGAAGAAGAAAAAAAGGATGAGCATGACGACGATGAGATTGATAAGGATGATGATGAAAAGGTAGATGAGACATCGTAGGTTTTTTTTTTTTTTTTTTTTGTCAATTGATTGGTCGATGGAGAGTGGAGGAAAGAAACCGTTTTTTTGATTGTTGTATGTTTTTGGAATAATGATTCCTTGTGTATCTTTTTGGGATTTTGTTTATAATTTTTTGTATGTTTAGGGTAAATCTCCTTAATAATTAAATAATAATCTTAAATTACTTATGTCACAAAGAAATAAATAAATTAATTTTTTAAAATTTTTATTTTAAACTAATTTGGTCTTTTCAGTTTATCTTTTGTTTCTTTTATGTGATATAGAAAACTGTGTATATTATTTTTTTCTTTTAGAAAGACTGATCTATTTTTGATTTTATTATGATTAGGTTATTTTTGAATATTTTTATTTTTTAATTTTCATCTTTTAATTTAATAACTGACCTTTCTGAATATTACCCTTTATTTTTGTGTTTTTAAATATAATCAGTAATCTATGTGATATCATCCGATGACATATTATGCAATTATTTTTTTTATGAAAGATATAGTATATAAGATCAAAAACTTGAAAAAAAATTACCAAAAAGATACAAAATGAATCTAAATTCCAAAAACATATAATTTATCCATCTCATTTAAATCCCTAATCTTATTTTCATCACCACCCCAACCCCTACCATCACCCAACCGCCGCCTGGTTGTTGATCGAAATCCGACCAACGTTGTCGGAATATTGGCCGGAATCCGATCATCATCGCTAGAATTCGACCACCTCGTCTGAGACCTCGCCAGAATCCGGCCACATCGTCGGAATAGAGCATCACTTAACTCAGGCGTTCTGTAGGGTGTCACTTTACTCAGTCGCTCTATTTCGAAATAGGGCGTCACTTTACTCAGGCGCTTTGTTTCGAAACAGGGTGCCTGAAGGGAAAAAATATTTTCATTCACACATGCTGTACTACAAAAAAATATTTTAATGATGAAGAAAACAATGCCAAAAAAACACAAAACTTTTACAACAAAATCGTTCAACATTTGATCAGTATTGTTCTTCTCAGACATTTCGTCGAACACCTTCCTTGCATCCCTCACCGTCCATATTGCGCATATAAATCCACTTGAAAATCCGATGAACCCTTCAAATATTGGATCGTAGAGATGTGTCGCAATCAGTGGAACTGGTCTATAGCTAGAATCCTCATGGCTATGGCTAACGTGAGAAGATTGACTGACCAGAAGAGTGCTTGAGCTATACCATGCACCTGGGACGACTATTATCGAGCACGGAGACCAGAGGATGAGGGTGTGGCCGACGACGGCGAAGCGGAGAGCGAGGAGGGCGGACGTGGAGGCGGAGAGGTCGGAGAGGGAGAATGGGAGCAGGAGGAGGAGGAGAATGAGGAGTAAGATGAGATTGTGGGAGAAGGAGAGAGAAACATTCAAATTGTATGTTTTGGGAATTAAAATTCCGCATGGATATTTTTGGAATTAATTTTCCAAAACTGTATGTTTGGATAATTTTATGTAAGATGAATATATTTTTGGATTCTAAATATTTATGTCAATTAAGATTTCAAAATTTTTTATTTAAAGAAGTCGAAATTACCACATTATTCATTTAAATTTTTGTAATCCAAAAATTTTTGCTGTTTGAAGTTTTGTGAGACTGTTTGGAGATAGATTAAGTATTTTCTATCTTAGACTGATGCTGATGATTCTCGTAAAAGCATTTTAATTTTTTGTCTTAATTTTTTAGTTAGGATAGAATCATGAGGATCACATATATATTAGATTAGTTTTGTTTTAAAAACAATGGAAAATGACCCTAACATACACTTTTTGAACAATAATTAGAAAAAGATGCACAAAGGGTTTTATTTCCATAAATTCAAATTTCATCAAAACCGCATTGTGTTTTCCATAACCGTCATCGTTGTTTTCTCCTTTGTCTTTGCAACATTATGCGGATCCATTCTTATAATCACCCTCATTATTTGTATCATTCAAGCTTCTGATCGCATTGGCATTGGCATCGTCATCAGATCGCATTTTTTTATGCAAAACAAGGCGATTTTGATCTGTAGGTTTGGTGTGATTTCGAGATCGTTGTTTGTGATTCTTCGATTTAGAAGGTTTTGTTGATAAGATACGAGATCGATTCCAAATCACATCCAGACATGAATTGAATTTGTTTTATTCGATCTCCGAACATGAGCGATGCTTATTGAGGGATCAGGAGGACTTCACAACGTTGTTTGATGGGTCGAAATGTCTTTGTTTAGATACAATTAATGTAATTGTCAAGTGTAATAGCAATGTGTCAGAGATTGGTGGTTGTAATCTCTTTTCTGATCGTGCCAGTCAAACAGAGCGGCAGTTGTATGAAACAAAGCAACAGACCCATTACTATGCTTCGTTGAATCAAATAGAGTGCTAGTTATCTGAAACAGAGTGCGTTATTGAATCTGGTTTGATGGAATTCTCCGCTATTGGTACTCAATGTTTTGTTGATCATTCAATGATGTTTTTCCTGGCAATGTTGTGCCTGAATCATTGCTTCGATTTGAAGGCGGTACATCGACCAATATGCAACGAACATTATGTTCTTTGCACTCGTCTAATCTTATTTAGAATGAAGGCCAAGCTTTCCATGGTGGTATGCAGCATTTTAGGAAATCTCTTGCGCTATATGCTACTGAGGTCGGATTTCGATATATTATAAAGAGGAATGAGAAGGAGAGGGTTTATGCGGTTAGGAATCTCTTGCGCTATATGCTACTGAGGTTGGATTTCGATATATTATAAAGAGGAATGCGAAGGAGAGGGTTTATGCGGTCTGTGCTTTAAAAAAGAATGGTTGTGAATGGTTCGTTAAGGTTTCACTGTGTGCATACAATAAATGTTTTTCATCATGAAGCTGAATAATACTCACACGTGGGGGCAATTGTTCTATCCGGAGCGATCTGTGAAGACAATAAAGTCAGAATGGATTACCGAGGATGTCACAAAAATGGTACGTCGTGATCCTCATGTTGGCAGCAACCAGGTGAGCAATCATTTACAATCCAATTATAGATTGGATTTATCATATAAGAAATCGTGGAGAGTCCTTCAAAAGGCAAAGACGATCATTGGTGGAGACTGTACTGAGTCGTTTGCAAAACTGAAGCCATATGTTGAAGCTTTGGCAAGAACTAATCCTGAAAGTCATATTACGCTAGATGTTGATAATAGTACAAATTGTTTTTCCTGACTCTTTGTTTCTTTCTATGCTTCGATCATTGGATTCAATCATTGTAGACGACTACTTGATCTTTGCATTTTGCGTCTTATAGCATCAACATCGGATATGCATTGATAGCGGAATTTGATAAAGCATCATCATTAGCCACTCGTTTTATGTCATCCATATCGGCATATGCAGGACCTCGGGTCGGATCTCTCGTAACAATGATCAAGTGCCTCTAATGTAACAATGGTTAGAGTATTGTATTAACTAGGAAATCAGTTATGTCATTTTTGAAAGATATATGATGTCTAACATTGTCGCTCTTTTTTGTTGAAACAGGCGCTCTGTTTTTTAACAAAGGCGCTCTGTTTTGATTGTGACAGAGGCGCTCTGTTTAACATACAATAGTCGCTCTGTTACATTTCCTTGTAATAACCCTTAATCATTTAATTATATTTTCTTTGTTATGATATCAGAGACAAACAGATAATGAAAATTACTCAACAAATGAATAATAATGTAAATCGAAATTAGGTTGCCTACATGTTGGGCAGGCTTGACGACATTTTATTCCATTTTAGTCGTACGTCATCCGATAAGTAGGATAAAACATCAAGAGCAGTCTTGGTCTTTTAGATGAACCATAAGTGTAATTACTCAACCTTTTTGCTAGTAGTTTCCCTTTATCTTTGAGCCGCATTCCCCTGGACGGTGGTGTACATCCTATCTTTTCTTCGGCTTCTTCTTATCAGTTTCATCCTGGTTGACTTCTTCTTCATCCGACTGTAGGATTTCAGCATTGTCGCTAACATACAAAATGTCATCCTGTTTTCATTCCTCTTTTTTAATTTCATTTGCTGTCGAACAGTGCTTTGTAGTCCCAATTATCTTCATTTCTTTTTCAAGGTGCTCTGACAGCTTAACCTTCTCTTCATCCTAGGAACGAATGATTCCGTGCAATCTTTCTCGCTTAGCTGAAGCCTTCAATATCAAATCTCCGCTGTTTGTTAGCTCTAGTCTCCATGTCTCCATTGTTGATGTCTCTTTATCAAGCAATATTTTTGTTCTCTGAGCTTCTTGTTTCATTTCAAGAATTTGTTTCCTCAACTCCTCAATCAATGTTGCATCAGTCGTTGAAGCGTTTTGAATCATCTGCTTTGGTTAAGTCGTTGACAACCTAAGGGTTTCGATCTCTGATCTTCCGCGGTCAATGGAACTTTCAATGAGAGTATCAACAAAAAAATACAACGATTTTATAAATCATTCACTGAGCAAAAAACATAATAACATGAAATAGAGCGTTAGTAATAATTAAACAGAGTGCCTAGAGGAATTGAACATTGTTTACCTTTTCTTTAGTTGCATTCAACTCATGTGTTGTTTTTTGATTCTTTTCTTCCATTGAATATACCTAAGACAAATACAAAGCGTGTCAGATGTGTTAAAAAAAACCTGAACAAGCAGAGCGCCAGTTCATTACAAACAGAGCGCTAGAAGGAAAAAAAAACTTTTCACCTTTTCCTCAACCAAATTCATCCCTTGTCGCTCTTTCGCTTTTCTCCTTCTTCATTTCTATCAGTTTATTTGCATCTCCAACCTAACAAGAAAAATAAAAAAGTTGGTTTAAAAAACTATCATGACTAACATGAAAAGAAAAGTTAATATCTATTGTGCAAGCAATTTACCAGTTCCTCAAGCAAATAAATTTATTTTGCGGCGTTCATACATCTCTCCCTCAATAAAGTAATTTCCATTCTAGCTTCTTGTAGTTGTTTTTTTTAACAACGTTACTTTGTTTGGTTTAATATGCTTTATCATCAGAAGATGAAATATCGTCTTCATTATTTTGACTGTTGCGGCTCCTTTCAGTGGATTGACTGAAATTGGAACCATCCCTTCTTGCTCTAAACTCAAAATCTTGGGCATTTGGTCCTTGAGTTTGAGTTTCTTTTCTGGAATCTTCGTGTTCACCTTCACGCCATTTAATGACAATAGCTCCTAAGCCATATTCTCCCCTTACATTCTCCGTTGGGCTCAACGGATCCAATATCAACTGTTATTTCGAAATCGCAAATGTTAGTTCATATTGCTCGATATCAAATGATAACACTAGAATAAATCCCAATTACTTTCCATCTTCAAAGCTAGACGTGGCGGCATTTGTGTCTTTAGATAGATCTCTCAGATTCCTCCTTGCACACCTCAGAACTATTTCATCCTTGTTTTCTCAAGTGAATCTACCACATTCGTCTTCTCCATAAACCAATACTGTCATTTCCAACAAAAAAATAAAATAAAATACAATAAGAACAAGGGTTATCAAATAATAGAGCGCCTACATCAATATAAACAGAGTTCCTGTTTTCGATTTGACAATATCTATAAAATAGAGCACCTTCTTTACTAAAGCAGAGCGCCATGAGTCACTTTCGTCCATGAACCATAAACAGAGCACATATTGGAAAACAAACAGCGTGACATTGTAAAATTACTTATAATTATCACTAAGACACATCCAGTGACTTTTTTCGGAATAAAATGTTTTCTTCTAGGGACTTTATCAATTTTCGAAAAAAATATGATGTCCAGTTGTAATCACACATGTGATCCATATCTTCTACAAAGTTGCAGTAACCCCAATTCAAAGACGGCTTCGACGTGGTTATGAAGAGCATGTTCAGAATGTACAGCATGATAAGTCAGGCTGTGTCCTCGTAATCGTGCAGTTCAATCCCTCTCGATGCTAGTGTCTCTGTAATCTTCTTAGTTGTCAAATCCTTGTCTTTTCTGTCTCCTTGGTTTCGATATGGAAACCTTCATTGTAAGAATTCGGAATCCTGTAATATGTCTAGTAGTCCTCCGCTATCTATATTCTTTTCGTCATCGACTATACCGAAAATCAATTTCATGTCCATCTCATCTAGGTGGAATTCATGATCTCCGAATGTGAATGTCAACTCGCCTTTGTTATATTCTGATAATATCTGTACAATGCATATGTCACTCTTTCCGTTGTCAACTTTCCATCCAGGATGGCCTTGAACAAATGTCAGAAAGGGGTCTTTTGCAACTTCGTCCTGTGTTCGTCTTATATTGTGATCTCATTTTTAGTAATAAGTTTCAATGCTGGCCCTAAATTGCTTTTGTAATGCCACGCCATTTGAACTGTTGAAAAATATGTATGAATGTGAAGTTAGTGAATATACAGTTTCAGTAAAAAAGAAAATATGCTTATGTGTTCATAACAATGACAAATAGGATTGATTTTATCAATCAATCCAAACACAACGCCTTTGTTTTCAAAATAAAGCATAGGTTTTCTAATTTTTTCAATTCCAATATGAAATAAAATCAGAGCGTTTTTTGCTTTGAGAAAACAGAGCACCTTAATTTTTTGGCAAAAAGAGCGCCTGTGGATTTTTCAAACAGAGCTTCTTTGTTGATTAAAACAGAGTGCCTGTATTAAATATATATCCAAAAATTGTACACAGAATGCACCAATAGTCGGCTTTCAGTATACAATCTAAAACAACTAAAAACCAAAAATCAATTTATGAATTAGAGTTTTATAGTAAATTAAGCCGAAATCAGAAAATCGAAGCACTTTCTCATTCTTTTATTTCATGCAAACACAAATAATCATCAATTTTTCGAATAAGGATCTATTTGGATTCAAATTTCGATTCATAATTCGGTTCATAATACAATCTAACCTATTCACTTGCTGAAAACAATGTGACAAACCAAAATAAACAAAAACAGAATGACACACCTTAATGCAGAGGGCCTTTGTTCGAAGATTACAATCTGAGCACGAATTCAAGAACGAACGATGATTCCTTCGTTGTCGGTTTGGATCGAATTGGGTGAAATTGGTTTTTTTTTTCTTTTTTTTTTTCTTTTTTTTTTTGCTTTGGGATAAATAAATTCAGAGCACTGAGGTTTTTTGGATAAGGAAGGTGTTGCGCGGCAGTTATTTTTTGATTTTGTATGTTTTTGGAATGAAGATCCCGTGTGTACCTTTTTGGGTTTTTTTTTCCAACTTTTTGTCTTTTTCCCTTATGTTATATTGTTTTTCCCTTAAGAAAAGAGTTATATTGTTTTTTGTTTTCTATTTGATTTGATTTGAGTTTTTGTTTTTAGTTAATATATGGTGGGTGATGAGAGGAGGAATCACGATGTTGTTTTAATTTTAATTAGTCAAGATATGTGTTAGATTAGATTTTATTTAATTGGTTTTATTTTTTTTTTGACATTTTTTTAAAATGATAATAATGCCTTGTCATACCGTCATATGATTTGTCATCCAAATGGTTTGCCACTTAAAAAAGACTAGGTAATATGTTATATACTATAATACTGCTCCGTGCGTTCCATGGGATGAAAAATTATAATGAAATAATAATGTTAAATGACTTATGTCACAATGAAATCGATAGGTGAATTACCTAAATATAAAAAAACTTGAAAAAAATACCAAAAAGATGCACAAGGAATATAACTTCCAAAAAGATATAATTCATCCATCGCATTTAAATCTCTAATCCTATTTTCATCTCCACCTTAACCCTTACCATCACCTAACCACCGTCGGAATCTTGGTCAAATCCGGCCACTGTTGTCGGAATCTGGCCATCGTCGTCGGAATCTTGACCGAAATCTGACCATCGTCGCTAAAATTTTTTTTATACAGGCAGTCTGTTTTAGTTTTTCCTTCGGGCGCTCTGTGTTTTGTTCGAGCGCTCTGTTTTCGCTTTTCCTTCAAGCGGTCTGTGTTTTTGTTCAGGCACTCTGTTTTTTGTTCCGACGCTCTATTTGAAGAAGAGCGTTAGTTGAATACACAGAGCGTCTGAACAAAATAGAGAGCGTTTGAAAAATGATATAAGTACCCATTAGTAAATCAACATCCTACAGTAATCAATATTTCATTGATCATATACTTGAACAAATTAATTCCCTGGATAAGGTGGTCCAATTTCGGCTATTTCCCGGTTGTTTCCGGCGTCGAGGAGCATCGACGAGGACAGGGCATCACGGACAGGGCTGGGCGAGAGTCGGGCGAAGCGGGGAAAGGCAGTCCGTTCACGAGGTCGACGGCGAGAAGCGGTGCGGCTGAATCCAGCCTTGCAGCGACGGTGAATGCGAGAGCGGCGTCGAGGTGGCCGGATCTGATCGAGAAAGAGACAGGGATTGTCGGGAAAGCCGGACATGTCTTGATGAGGAAGGAGATGATGATCGTCGGTGGTAATCGGAGGTGGTGGTGGTGGTGGTGGTGGTGATGATATCTGTTTTGGAGAAAGTTCATGATGACGAAGTAGAGAGAGGTGAATGGGATGAAATTGTATGGTTTGGGGAATAAGATTTCATGTATATGTTTTTGGAATTAGCTTCCCGAAACTGTATATTTGGATAATTTTCTGATTAATCTTTCATTAATTTTTATTTTTATAAAGTTTTGTTTTTCAATTTATGTTTTTGTTTCTATTATAACTTCTTTTTCTTTTAGAAAGACATTGATCTATTTTTTTTTGAACAGGTAATAATTGAATATTTGAATTTTGTTTTGGTTTTTGTCTTTTTAATTTAGCAAATGACCTTCATAAATATTATCGTTTATTTTTGTGTTTTAAATCACTAATCTAATTATTTGTTTGTGAAGATATTGTATATAAGATCAAGGGAGGATTCTTCATATTACATTTTGTAAAATTCAGATTATGGTGGTTGATTATGGGAGGAATAGGGATGCTGTTTTAATTTTGATTGGTTAAGATATATGTTAGATTAGATTTTATGTAGTTTATTTTAATTTTTTGAGTAAATGACCTAAAACTACAATTTTTCAGAATTATTCCCAAAAACATACATACGGTGAAATAATTCTCCAAACGTACAATTTTCAATCCACCATCTCCGCCACTCTCTCTTCCTCACGCTCCTTCTCCAATTCACGGCAACTCCGCCACTACTGGCCATCATGCTCGCCAAACTCCTCCTCATCACACACTCTCGTCGGCTTTCCTCTCCTTCGCTCTCATTCTCCAATCGAGCACCGAGGAGAAACCCTAGATGTCGTGATTCTGATCCAAAATCGCATCAGCGGTCAGGGGTGATTCCTCGATTCCACAATGCGAATTTGAGATCGCGTTGAGGGGAGATCTGGCTCATGGTTAGGATAAGTTTGTGGTTGTCGAGGGTGGGTTTGCTTGTGCGCTTGATCTGATGTGGATTTGAAAACTGAGATTGTAAATCTAGTTGATGTCGTGGTTTGTTGATGTGATTGATTTGGGGGCGGGAGGTGGTGAGGATTTTAAGTGGGCGAGTCTGTATTTATGGATTACGATTTATGATTTGAGCTAGTTGGTGTGATTGATTAGGTGGTGAAATGAGGTGATTGTGTTTGACTTAAGTTTTTTTGTGGAATGAAGGGAGGTGATGAGTTCGCTGCTGCGATTGTAGATTTGTTTAGTTTTTGGTTTCGATGTGTAAAGATTAGAAATCAATTATGGATGTGAATGGGATGACAAACTTCATGGGAAAATAGAGGATCTTCTATTTCATTTAGGGGGTGGATTTTGCTATTGTAAGTTAGATTGTTAGAGAATCGGTTGAATGACCTACTTAGTGTTGGATTGGTGGATTTTCCTGCTCGAGCAGTTTTCTAAACTGGATTCATGGTTACTTTAGGAATTGGCATTTTGCTTATCTGATTGATTAGAAGTTGAATCGAGTTGATGTTGTTGGTGGTTATGTTGTGTGCGATTTAGGTTGTTGTTCTATGAAATGATGATGATGAGGGTTGTTGATTTGATTAGCTAATGTGGATGTTACTGTGTTAATTTAACTGTTATATCGAATCAGAATTGGTTTTGCTGGTAAAAGGATTGATGCTGTGATTATTTAGCCAATGGTCGTAATTGAATATAGGCACTCTGTATGCAGGCGTTCTGTTTTTTGTTTTTCTTTCTGTCGCTTTGTTTTATTTTGTTCATACGTTCTATTTCATTTTTTTTCATACGTTCTGTTTCATTTGTTTATACGCTCTGTTTTATTTGTACATGCATTCTATTTCATTTGTCCTTGTGCTCTGTTTTATTTGTTCATGCGCTTTGTTTTGAAACAGAGCGCTTGTTCTGATAGAAGCTTTGGTTGATTTTTGTTCATACGCTTTGTTTTGATTTTTTACAGACGTTCTATTTCATTTTTATTCATTCGCTCTGTTTAGATTTGGGTTTGTATAATGAAAAGAATAGGAATTTGGATTTGTTTCTTAGGACGCTCTGTTTTTTCTTGAGAGACTTTTTTTCATTGCCCCTTTGTTTATTTGTACTGCCGCTCTATTTCATTTTCTTTCATGCACCCTGTTTTGATTTTATATAGACCTTCTGTTTCATTTTTATTCATGCGCTCTATTTCGATTTGAATTTGTATAATGAAAAAAAAGTGGGAATTTGGATAATTTGGGTTTGTTTCTTAGGGCGCTTTGTTTTTTCTTAAGATACTCTGTATATTTTCATTGTCACTCTGTTTTGTTTTTAGTACCGCTCTGTTTCACTTTTGTTCATGCGTCCTATTTTGATTTTTTATACAGATGCTCTGTTTCATTTTAATTCATGCGGTCTCTTTGGATTTGGGTTTCTATAATGAAAAAAAAAATGGAAATTTGGGTAATTTGGGTTTATTTCGTAGGGTGCTCTATTTTTTCTTAAGATGCACTATTTTTTAATTATGGCACTCGGTTTTCTTTGTACTGGCGCTCTGTTTTATTTTTGATAATGCGCTCTATTTTCATTTAATACAGGCGTTTTGTTTCTTATTTCGACGAAGATTCAGACCACGATGGTCGGATTTCGACGAAGATTACTACAACAGTTGGGTGATGGGAGGGGTTGGGGTGAAGATAAGAATAGGGTTAGGGATTTAAATGATATGAATGAATTGTACTTTTTTGGAATTCTGATTTCTTATTTTCATTTGTTCATGTGCTCTGTTTCATTTTTTGAGTGATGTCGAGATCAAATGATGCATAGTCTTGTATGATTGGTTTCATTTTTTACTCATACATTTTGTTTTATTTGTTTATACGCTCTGTTTCATTTGTACATGCGCTCTATTTTATTTGTTGATGCCCTCTATTTCAAAAAAGAGTGCCTAATTTGATGGGAGCTCTGTTTTATTTTTGTACTGACGTTCTGTTTTATTTTTATACTGACGCTCTGTTTTCATTTTTTATCATGCGCTATGTTTCATTTTTGTATATATGTTCTGTTTCATTTGTTCATGCCTTCTGTTTCATTTTTTTTACATGTGCTCTATTTTATTCGAAAACATACGCTCTGTTTCATTTTTTGTATATGCGCTCTGTTTCATTTGCTCATGCGCTCTGTTTCATTTTTTGGGTGATGTTGAGATCTGATGATGCATAGTCTCATATTATTATTATGTTTTATTTTTTATTCATGCGCTTTTTTACACTTGTTCATACGCTCTATTTCATTTGTACATTCGCTCTATTTCATTTATTCATGCGCTTTGTTTTGAAATAGAGCGTCAGAACAGGCGCTCTGTTTCTTGTTTGTACCGAAGCTCTGTTTTATTTTTGTACTGACGCTCTGTTTTATTTTGTACAGGCATTCTGTTTTTATTTTTGCTCATGTGCACTGTTTTAATTTTATTCAGGCACTCCGTTTCACATTCCGACTGCGTGGCCAGATTCTGGCCAAGATTCGGACGACGATGGTAGTATTCCGACCAAGATTACGACGGCGGTGGCCATATTCCGACGAAGATTAGGACATCGTTTGTGTGATGGTAGCGGTTGGGGTGAAGATGAGAATAGGATTAGGAATATAAATGAGATGGGTGAATTATATGTTTTTGAAATTTAGATTTCTTGTTTATCTTTTTGGTATTTTTTTCAAGTTTTTGTATGTTTAGGTAACTCACCCTAATTTTTTTAATGACATCTTTTCACAGTGACAATAATACCTCATCATATGGTTTACCATGGAAATGGTTTGTCGCGTTTAAAAATGACGGGATAATACGATATATATTAGATTAGATTTTCTTAGTTAGAACAATAGTTATACCCAAAAAATTTTTTTGATAAGCACTTATTCCAAAAATATTAAATTAACTCTTTTCTTTTACGTTATCTCTAATAAATCCTCCATCAAGTGTTGCAATAAAACCCACTAACTTTTTGATTTCCAATAATGAACTACTAAAACATCAAAATTCAATACACACATAAGTTAAAGAGATTTTTTTAAGAATTAACAAAAACTAAATAAAAATAAATTCTTGTGACTAGACCATTGGACTTAGTGATTAATATTTAAGAATAAAAATCCATTCATCTCTCTTTAATTAATGCAAAAAAGTGTTTTTAATATAAATCAGTGATTTTAAAATCCAATGATTTAACCACACCCAATTTTTCGTGTAGCTATCATAAATTCATCAAGTCTAAAAAATTATCATGTTAATTCAATTCGTTGCAATACTTTTGAAATGGAGATAGTAGACTTTAGTGATGAATCACAGAATGATAAAGTAATTTAAATTTGATAACAAACAGATCTCATAGATGCGGAACAAATAAAAGTAACAATATTATTCATAATTAACTATACACAATACATCTTTGCTTTTTGGAAAATTGTTTCATATGCAATGAGAAACGTAATATTATTTGATAAAATTGGAGGATGTATAGATGAAAAATAAAAGGATAATATATTATTATTTTATACTATTAAGAGTAAGTTCAAATATGAGTTATATGTGATTTTATATCTATAATTTGGAATCAGAATGTAAAAACAGAACTCCAATCATGAATTAAAAATAATGTTAAAATAATACCGTGATCAAACTAGTTTTATATTTGGAATCAAAGATGATGTTGTTTGCATTGGCACGTCATCACAAAAATACCATTCTTAGCCTTTCACATTTTTAAAATAATAATAATTGTAATGTTAACAAATGAATAACGTAAAATAAAGGCTAGGAACTTTTTCAATTAATGAAGAACCAAATAAAAACGTATTTTTAAAATTTATGTAATTTCCTTGCACCTTTAAAACGAAAAACGAATCTCCTATACAACCGCAAGTGCTGGAATTAGCAATTTCAGAGCCATCCAGCTCAAAGGGCATGTCTCCCCTTGTTTGCCTCCTCATGTCTAAAACTTATTTGACTAGGCTCACTTCTTAAAGAGTACAATAGGCTTGTGCTTAGAGTAGACGACTAGCGGTACAAGTATCATTTAGATGTCACGTCGGGCTTGCTAGTCTACCTAGGTGCGTTGATCTGCTGGTTTAAGTCTCAACAAAATAATTACGATGAACAAAAGTCTATTGCACTAAATTCAGAGTTTTGTTCTTCTGGTTGTTTTCAAACAGCAGCTAATTGACACGCGCGCATGCGCACAAACAAAAACAGCAGCCAATTGAATTCTGATCACTTCTTAGCCTAGACAAGGATGGGTGACCCGCGAAAATATAACTGGATGGCTTTAACGCCTCAAGATTTACCATCAATGAACACGCACAAATCACGTTCCAAATTGATTCCAAAACAATACAAACGAATCGCGGATTAATTCTCCTTGAAAAGCTCGATCAAAACCCTCCAAAACTTTCCCTCTTCGCGTTTCCACCTTCTCTGATCGGCTCTGCCGTTTCTGTGCTCAATGAATACTGAGAAGAACCCTAACAACATGTATTTATAGGCACAGGTCGAAACCAGATTGATCCGACGGCCGAAAATTAATGTTCTGCATCAAGAAGATAGTCGCGGCCGCGACCAAGCAAGTGTCACGTCCGCGACACATTAAAAATCAGAATATTGCTGAAAATCACCTGTCGCGCCCACGACTTGTAGCTGTCGTGCCCGCCACCTCTTGCAGCCTGCCCGCGACACTCCTGTAGTGGCCGTGACAGGCATGCTGATCACCTAAAACTATTATAAAAAAATACTAAACGACGTTCAAAAATTCTAAAAACTTATAGAACACATCAAAAGTTGCTAATCTAACTTATCGATGTGAAACTTTGCCGTATTAGCTCTCGAGGCATATGAAACGGCGAAAATCGTGAATTTCCAGCCTTGAAGCTCTGACTTGCCATTCTTCTTCATCTTCTTAATTTTGTTCCAAATTTCGCGCTAATCTGCGAAAAACATAACGTAGCAGTACCAACATTCCAAGATAAAAAGACGCTGACAAAACTAATTACACAATAGAAGAGACACAAAACAGACATTTAGAATAAACAAATGATATGTGTTTTGATACACATCAATTACGCTCAAAAAAGGAACCTCTTCTGTGAATGTGAGACCGTATCGATATCCCAAAATTTCAAAGGACATCATTGAACAACTGGTTAAGGAGCTATTAGATGGGGGAGTCATCCAGCCTAACAGCAGCCCTTATTTATCTCCTGTGGTATTGGTAAGGAAGAAAGATGAAACATGAAGAATGTGTATAGACTATAGGGAGTTGAATAAGCACTTAATAAAGAGCAAGTATCCCATTCCAATCATCGAGGAGTTGTTGGATGAGTTGCAAGTGAGTACTCGAAGATAGAACTGAGATTAAGGTATCATCATATAAGAATCGATCTATTAAACATTTAAAAGGCAGTTTTTCGAACTCGTGAGTGGCATTATGAGTTCTTGGTTATGCCTTTTGGCTTAACCAATGCACTATCTACCTTCCAAGGATTAATGAATGATATCTTCAAGCCCTATTTGAGGAAGTGTTGATTCAAACCCATGCTGTATAGAAATTAAGTGATAGGCAAACTCTAGTTTTAGCATGTCCAAGTATGTACTAAGGCTGAGACTCTTCTACTTGGAAAGTGAGCCTGCAATGGGTGTGCAGTAAGGCTGGTTCAAAGAGGAATGCAGCAAAGCTAGTTTAGTAAGGAACACATTAAGGCTGGTTTAAAGGAATGCGATAAGGCTGAAAGCATTGAGGTCATGAGTAAAGGGACAGTAAGACTTGGGCATTTAAGCTTTCACAATATGGAATGGTTTATCCTAGATTGCTTCTGGTTGAAGAAGGTTATTGTAGCAAGGCTAAAAGATAGTAAGCCTGAGTTCAACAGAAGGGTTCAGATGAAAAAAAGGCTGATCCTAAATTGCTTCTGTGAGGTTACTGCAGCAAGACTGGGGGAAAATAAGGCTAAGTTTTACAGAAGGATTAAGAAGAAGTCAAAGTTCACGTGTTGTCTTTTTGTACTGTATCAAAGTACTTCTCTGTATCAACACCAGAGGTCACAGGTGAAATTGGTTTCAGGATGACATCAAAGTGACGTTTCAAGAAAAGACGACTTTAACAACGACTAGAAATTTGGGGTTGCTTATAAATATAGAGGCAATGCCAAAGATTTCAAGCGGGATTTTTTAATCTTCTTTGCTATGAAAGGAACCACAAGTGCGGTAAGGCATCAGGTGAACTATGTGAGAGGTTGATAGTTGAGAATCTGAGACAGCTATTGAAAGTAGAGTTTGAATAGTACTAGTGTTAGATGAATGATTTTAAGAGGCTGGTTCAAGTCCTTTTGAGGAGAAGAAAAGATCATGTAATCAGTTTGTATTGTTGGTTACATGTTGTAAAGTGACAGGTTGATTGTGAGCTTAAAAAAATCACACGTAGTACTATCCTCTTGATCTATCGCTATAATAATCAAAGAAAGACTAGAGTAAGGAATATAGTCGTAGTTTAGCTATATTGCCTAACCTGTATAAAAACCTTCGTGTTGTTACATTGCCAAAGTGTATAAGTTCGCACATACAATCCAAAAAGAAGTGCTCTTGATCGATCCGTCCTTCAAAAACAAGGAAAGGGAAAAAAGAATGTCAATATTACCCTAAAATCAAGAGGTCGTCCAACTCGGCTGCTCTGGCAAGTCGACCCAGACACTCGTCTCTTTGACCCCAATACGAACAAACGACCTCACTGAATGACATCTAGAGCTTGGCAAGAGCAGCTGTTTGAGAAACCTGCATGCTTAAGAGATCTCATTCGGCCTCAATCCTCTTCCTCCTCTCCTCTTCCAACTCTGACCGAAGCGCCTGATACTGCTCTTGAGATTGCTAAAGGTTGTGATTCTCAGTAATTAGATCATCCACACGCTGAAGAAGGCCATGTGTACCGACCATATTCTGCAAACTGAAACAAAATGGTCAGTCATCGAATAAATAACCAAGGAAGAAAGAAAAGTAAGGAAGGGAAGAAAGAAATACCTAACATCACGAATGACACAATGCTCCAAGTCGAAACATAAGTCTCCTCCCCAACCAGACTGATCGGACGTACAACTCCCCGTAGAAGGTCGTCCGATTGAGCAGGGAGCTTGGACGGATCGGTCTCAAGTCCGACCGCCCTAGGAGGCTGAGAGTTACCGATGTGGAGAGACTTAAGGGAGCGGCTATCTAGAGGTTCAACATTGGCACCCCTCTTCTCTCCCGTCCTGCTTGTGTTTGCCACCTGCTTGTGTCTGGCGCAGGACGACCTCCACTAGATCAGTCGACTCCGAAGACGGGGCAGGGGTCGGATTAGCAGCAAGCTTGGCATTTCTCCTCCTCAACAACTCCTCCAGAGAAACTGTACCTACCAAAGGGGAATGTCAACACTGGTTAGTAAACTTCAAAATGAGAAACAAAAATAAAACTATACTCACTCATATCATATTCATGCAAGAACTCCTCATCGATCAAGTCCAACACTTTGAAGGTGCATGTTGACTTAATGAAACGATAGATGATCGATCTAGCTGCCCTCTTGTCCGGACCAAGGGTAAGAGATCGGATACGGGTTAGAGAAACTCCCGATCGCAAGTGAGTAGCAAAGTTAAACACAGCTCAATCCGTGCATAAAACGTAGAACCATTGGTCACGCCTCCGACAACTGTTCTTAAAATCCATCAAAAGCACTTTGCCTGATCGTGAGGCTAGGTGATACCAACCATTCTCACGGTTGTTCAGAAAGAAGAAAGTAAAAAGAAGCTCAGGCGTGATGGTCTTGCTCTCCACTCCCAACTCTTGAGCGGCCACATAAAACCCAATCATCATCCTAATCAAGTTGGGCAAGAACATGGAAGGACACATCCCTGTATACCGGAAGACCGAACTGAGGAACCCATGAGTTAGGAATCTCAGCCAGGCCCTCAAAGTATCGAGGTGGATTGGAAGAACTAAGGTCCCCACGGAGCACAGATTTGCTGTCCAGACTCGAGTCGATCTAAAGCAAGACCACCAGGAATAAAGAACTCGCATCTAATGGACTTCAACCTCTGCTTAGCGATCCTAGAAGGATAACTGAAGACCTTGGGTAGAATCTTAAGTGTACGACCCTGAAGCGTGCCATCGTAAGCACGTCAAATTTATATTTATAAGAGCACCCACTTCACTCTATAAATATGGAGTTAAATGTAG